>OMLF01050496.1:0-11198 GCA_900302615.1 Holocentrus rufus
GAGTACTTCCCATAAAGGTTCAGTGATGTTTATATCACTGAACCCCGGTGAGGAGGCCATGGAAGAAGTGACCTCACCCTGCTATTCATGAAACCAACATTATGTATGGAAGTATTACCTTGGAAAGTAATGTATTCCCTCATGAAGGAACATCATGAGGAAACAGTGTTTGCACCCTTGGGTGCTAGTGATCCTCTCTTGGCATCATGTCTGCTGTATTACGATAGAGCTCAAAGCCCAGACCTAATGACTCTTAAGCTTACTTTTCTCCATAGCTCTCTTCTCCATAGTACTCCAGCTTTTGTGATCCTTACTCCATGTTTTGCATCTTTGATAGCAGTACTTTCTGAATACAGACCTGCGGTAAATACCAGCTTTGTGAGACTCAGTATAGTCACAGAACAGTTGGTGCAATTCCCTGATCTATGTTTGGCAATTTGGCATTATTTTCCAGACTGCTCGCATTGATGTATTGCATAATTTTATTTTTTGTGATGCCCTATTTGTCCTCTGTATAGTTACTTCAACTACTCACATATAAAAGTGGTGATTGTCTGAGCTCTTTTAAAGCTGAATGCCAATTGCATCCTTGAAGGCTAATGGCATTCTACTTAATATCTTTTCTGTTTAGCTACCTTTTGTAGCTGCAGTCCTCACCACAAATTGAAGAAAGGGAAAAAACTACCAAAAACTTATTGTATTCTTCTACCTTACTATGCTATATCAAGCCAGAATAACCCAGACTCCCCCAGACTGAGCCCGTGTCCACCAGAGACCACTGACCATACGGCCAATTCTGTCCTATCTAGTTTTCCCATCTAGACTGCATTTTGGATCAATTAAAAACAAGCTGTTCGTTTAGCAGAAAGGCTGTTAGTCTGGGTGAGAGACAAAGAGAGACGTAGAGGGAAAGGAAGAGAAACAGGGCTGTGGGTAGGGCACGCTTGGCGCTATCTGTCAGAGGCTGATAAGGACTTTGACACTCTACCTGCTGGAGTGGAATTCATCTCTAGTAGTGTGTCGTTATCTCTACCGATCACTACTACTCCTCTCTTCTATCCCTATTCCTATCTCTTTGCTGCTATGTCTTCACACACTCCTGTTATTGGAGCGATTGGGTAAATAAGGACAAAAAGAAACAAGAAAGAAAAAGCTTCACTGGAACATAAAGTAGAAGATGTGAAAAGGAAGATAGACTGAGGTACAGGGAGAAAGAGAGTAAAGATGGGTAAGAGAGTAAAATGAGGAAAAGGAGTGAAATGTAATATCACCCGACAGCAAGAATCTATCTATCTATATAAAATGATTATGAAGACCTAAGGTCCTTCTGAAAGAGATTCTGACAAACCATCAGGAGGGATAAGCAGGGCTTTGTCCAGGTTCTCAGCAGGGCAGGGACGGGGAAGTGCTGACCTCAACTAAGGATGTAGTTGGACGTCGGAACAAACACCTTGAGGAACTTTTAAACCCAAAAGTGAATCCCCAGTAATAATCGGACAAAGATGCTGCACACTTGCAGCCAATGAATTAATTCAAAACTTGAACAGAGCAACACATCAAACAAGGGTTCCTCTGGCTCTATGACATCACAGAATGTCTGTGGCTCTATGACATCACACAGACATTTGGACAGAGGAACAGGTGCAATGAATCCCGTGACTGCATTGACAACACATTTATTGTAGTAATCAGTGCAATCAATACAAAAGCATTTGTAACATTTGAGAAATAACAATAGTAGATAGATAAATACATTCTTAGTACACAATCAATATAATAATTCAAGAATTAGGGAGATAAACCATAATAGGTAAATACCTTGTTAAGTCCTTCAAGGAATGCTGCACATCATTTACCTTGTCTGAAAATGACTGAAAACAGTACAGTTGTAAATACATCAGATATATGGCATATAATGAACAATTTAGGCCTCTTTACAGAATTAGGCAGAATACATCAAATTATAGAAACATTTTTTTTTAAATATTGCCTGTCATCAGAAAATCAGAAAACATAGCTCTTTTATAGACTCTTGAGATGAAACATCCCTCATTTCATATGCTTTACTGTGAAAATCTGATTAATCACTCCAGTTCCTTTAGAATCTCTAAAATTATCCATAAGAAATATTTTCCAGCATTTTGGGAGGGTGACTCTCCCAGTATTGTGCACATGCAAGATGGTATTCCTACAATGGCTGTACGAAAAGTACCTGTTTGAAGCTTTCCTAAGTCTAAATTATGAATTAGATTCTTACTGTGCTCTGTGGTGAACTTCAAGGAAGGGTATTATTGATGTAATCTTCACACGCAAATAATTCCTCTTCACTACTTATGAAGCATAAGACATTATCATCAATATACCTCTTCCAGAAAAGAAAGTGCTTTAAAAAGGGATAGCCTCCTTATTATGAATATAAAGATCTTTGCAATAACCCATGAAGATAAGCATAATTAGGAGAAACAGTGGCTCCCATAGCCTTTCTTTAAAACTTAGGATCAAAAATAAAGTAGTTCAAAATAAATCTAGTAAGATCCAACAAATGGGGTCTGAAAGGTCATACATTCGGACCCTGGAGCAGACCCATCATGTGGTATGTTGGTATAGAGGCTTCAAACATCAAAAGACACTAAAAAGACATCTTTAGGGAAGGTCATCTCAGACAATAATTCAATAACCTCTCTAATGTCTTCTCAATATGAAGCCAATTCTTTAACCAATCCCTTAATAAAATAATCAACAAATTGAGTCAGAGGTTTTGCAGTGGAATTATTGCTAGATAGCTCTGCCTGAAGGTTTTTATGAACCTTAGACAAGAAGTGTAGTCAGGTTTTCAATTCTGAGAAATTCATATTGCTCCTTAGATGCATTCATTGGATGCATTGCATGGTTCAGAATACCCTCCCTGTATTCCACGAGTTGGGCCTTAGGAGTGCTAGGTAAAATCTGAAATAAAGTCTGATTAAGGTGTCTCATCGCTTCAGTCACATAATCAGTGGTGTTCTATAGAACTATGGAGCCCTCTTTATCACCCTTTTTGATTATCTTGGAATTAGCCTTAAGCTCATTCAGAGCTTTTCTCTCTTCTAAACCCAACAGACATGCCCTCTGTGGAGGTGCCAGAGCCGGTGGATTTGGGGGGTGAGGGAGTAGGACCAGAGCTCCAACTATCAGGGTAGCACACTGCTCAGACTCCCTGGGAAAGCTTATGCTATGTTGCTGGAATGGAGACTCAGGATGATTGTCAAATCTTGGATTCAGGAGGAACAACATGGATTCCATCCTAGTCCTCGAGCAATGGACCAACTCTTTACCATAGCACAAATACTAAAGGGGTCGTGGGAATTCACCCATCTGACCTACATGTGCTTTGTGTACCTGGAGAAGGCTTATGATCATGTCCCTCGGGGTATCCTGTGCGGGATGCTTTGGGAATACATGGTGCTAGGACTGCTGCTGCAAGCTGTTCAACCCCTGTATGACCAGAGAGAGAGTTGTGTTTGCATTCTTAGCTCCAAGCCAAGCTCATTCCCAGTGAGTGTTAGACTCTGTCAAGGCTGTGCTCTGTCACTAATCCCTATTTGGGATTTTTATGGTCAGGATTGCAAGGTGCAGTCGACAGTTCCCATCATGGTGACCTCAGGATCTCTGCTTCTTGTGGATGATGTGGTCCTGTTGGCATCATCATGCTGTGACCTCCATCATGCCTTGGGTTTAAGTCTGCAGTCAAGTGTGAACTCTACACACCACAGCTGGCCAGGGGAGTGGGTTGCCTCATCCTCCAGAAGGAGCTGGCATTCATGGCCTAGGAAAAAGATGTCTGGGCTCTGCCCTCCTCAGCCTGCTACCACCACGATCCAGTGTCATATAAGTGGTCGAAAATGGACGGATGGATCAGTTGTGAGGACAAAAAAAAGGAGGGTTGGAATCACAGTTAGAGGACACCAAAACCAATCTACTTAGGAAAAGAACGATGAAGACTTCCTCATTACTGCACATACATTACACATACGTTAGGCATTTCCGGTACAAGATGCAGGTAAGAGTTTTGGGTTCAGCTGAAATGCCTTTTGATGGCAACATTTGATTACAAATTTAGCTGGAGACACATAGCCAAATTTTGCTTAGAACTGTTGAAGATTATGACCATGTACTGGAGAACAGTGCTATAGGCACAATCTGGAGGTAAACTACATATGAGAAGCTCTACAGTAAAGGAAGCTTGGAAATTTTGAACACTGTCAATCATCACATGGCAAAAACAAGGAGAAAAAGGCCCAGATTGAAAATAACCATAATTATCTGTTAAAGGTACAGTTGACATTAAAATAAACAGTATATATTCTACATTATTGGTCTGTGCCCCTTCTCAAGGAGAGATGTTCCAGGCAGTAGCTGTAAGTCATGAAAAACCTTCATCTGACACTACAGATATTTATATCACAGAAAATCACATGCATCCACAAACTAGGGGGTCACTGTAGGGACAGAAGACAGAACATCATGCTTGTGTCAAAGCATTTATTGATTCCAAAATGACCTAATAAAGCAAATATACAGATAGACTCACTCAACATTCAGTGGTTGTGGAGAAAATGAGCATATGGCACACCTGTCAGGCTTCTACATTTTAACAGTGATAGCATGTAGTCTCAAAGGAATGTTATGTATTTGGGTCTCTGTTTCCTCTCAGTTAAGGCAGATCTTCAGCAACTCAGTGCATAGATCTGAAAGAAAGGGACAGAGAAAAAGAAACCGAGAGAATTATTATTTCCATTTTATTAATGGCTTATCCCAGCTGTAACAGATCACAACATTCATCCGATGTGATATTTTATTTATTATTGAGAAATTATGAAAAACCAGGAAACATCAACTTTTCCCAATTATCAACTACATTACAAAACATTCAAAGCTCTTTCTGAAATGAGTTTACCAGTAAATCAAAACTGGAACACCATAATACCAGTAACTGGCCTATTGTCCACCGGAGGGCAGTACAGGTTTACTATTTATTCAATATACAATAGAAAGGAAATATCAGTATAAATGGCACTGTTTCTAGACAAACAGTCCCTGAGAGCACACAGAACAACAAAGAGAACAAATCCTAATCATAACTAACAACTCTAAATGTAATCCTAATGAAAAAAAATGTTTTCATTAAATCTTTTATTCCAAATGCAATTACAATTTTTTCTAGATAACAAACTGATACTTGTTTTTACTTGTTTATCTTACTTATTTATTTCACTGGTATGCTCTTGTGTGTTTACTTGTACGTTCCTGCCTACTGTGTGGTTTTATGTTTCTGTAAATCCCACGCTATGTGAGCCGCCATATTGTCTACTTTGTGAGGACAATAAAGTTGTATTGTATAGTATTGGCTTGTATTTATCTCATAATGCATTTCTTTCTTGATGGGAAACAAAACTGACTAGTATATACTGTATGCTGTACAGTCCTAGCTTACTGTCAACATGTGCCAAATATGGACTGCTCTTACTTGCAACATAATACATTCAAACCATACTGAACCCCAAACCACGCTTTTTCCTGTTCATTCATATGTATATATTTTTTTTATTATATAATTTTTTTTTACACTTATAAACATCACATCTCCTGCTTTTGTGTCCCTTTAATGATTCTGGTTCACTTGTTTGTTTCTAACCATGTTTCATGTGCAATTACAGTCTGATCATTTAAATCTCCAAAACAGAGTAACAATTTAAATAGTACTGATCTACTGTACTTTTACTATAGATCAGTGGTTCTCAATCACAGTCCACTGTGACACAAGAGTCTGCAGGTGTTAATCAGTTAAGGAGCTACTGTCATGTTTGGTTGGGATGAAAACCTCAGGTCACGGTGGACCATGATTCAAAACCACTGTTTCAGGATGACAATATCTATCAACAAGACACAAAATGTCTGCTCAAATGAATTATGCACAGCTGCAAGCTCACCTACCTAGAAACTTTTTTCACACAATTCAATCTGGTGAGTTTTTTCCACCTTGGCCTAACCTTGTGATCACAATGTCTCAACCAATATTCAAGTTTTGTAACCCTCCTTGATACAGCTGACCCAGGTAAAATGCTCTTGTAGTCCAGGATAGAGATAATCTGCTGTGTTATACATGTTTTGCTCAGTATGATCATCTTTGCATGATGGAGGGAACCTCAAAGGAATTAGCGACTGAATGATAGCCCCAACATGTGACATTTTCTCTTTATGGAGAGCACATCACACAACCCTGTGCATTATTAAAAATATGGCAATATAATGCTGCCTTGTTTATTGGCAAAGATACACAACTAGTAAAATGTGACTTTTCTGAAGGGTTAGGAATAGCTTGAAGCATGTTCCAATAAAACCTCCACTTTTACTACTGGTTAATCTGTTTTTCCCCACAACCTTGTTCTACAAAAACACACTGTGGATCATTGTAGTAAGCAGGGTGAACCAGTTCTAAAAGTTGAGAAAATGTATTGTCAAAATGGCAACTTAAGCCTCCTAACAAACCAAAAAGGGGCAGAAAAACAGAAGGCTTCCCTTCATCTTAAAGGAATACTTCAATGTTTTGGACAAAGTGCAAACTTTTTCCGACTTACCCAGATTGAGACAAGATATTCAATACCATTTTCACCTCTGCACGTCCACTGGTTCAGTTCCCAGTTCCGTTCATGTTAGCATAAAGACCTGAAGTCTATAGGAGTCATTAGCCTAGCTCCATCAGTGAAAAAATGAGTCTTATAGCAACTCTGAAGCTGTCTTATTTATATATTATATATATTACGCAATGTATTGTGTGTTACACGGTAATAAAATACACACCTTGGATTTTTTTCTTTCCTTTTTTTATAAACAAGCTGTTTAAGAGGAAGTTAGTGTTCAGTGGTTTTAGTTCCTACCATCAAACTTTGTGATGTGTATTTTAAATGCACATGACGCATTGTGTAAATAAGGCAGCTTTGAAGTTGCTGTAAGGTTTATTTTTTCACTCTGACAAAGTTAAGCTAATGACGACTGTGGATATCAAGTCTTGATGCTAAGCTAACATGAAAAGTTACCCATAGGAACCGATCCAGTAAAAGTACAGAGGTGAAAATGGTATCAAACATCTTGCTTCACTCTGAGGAAGTTGGAAAAAGGGAATTTTTCCCAAAATGTTGGAGTATTCCTTTAAACATGACAAATCAACACATGCCCGTCGTCAAGCACTGGTATCAAAAACAAATCAGCACCTAAACTTGGTGAGGTTGAATCAGAGCCTTACCGTCCTGCCCAGAGCTCATATTTGTCCTCTTTATCGCTGTGCTGGTTCAGTATCTGGGCATCGTAGCTTCTGATTGGTTTTCACTTGCATCTGATCCTCAAAAGATCTCACATCTTCCAGGCTCATGTCTGCACACACAACATAGATGAAGAACAGCATAATATATAATAATATCAAAAAATATATATATATTTCAAAGAGCTCACACATGACTATGTTCAGAGAACCTGCTTTTGGATCCATGCATATAAATATTATAACTGGGTTAGAATAACCTAAGCTCATTTTCTAATTATGAGAAACATGCTTAAGTTGTCTGGTTTACTCCCACATTCAACTGTTTGATGTGGCATGGAAACATTTTATTGTTTTTATTTATTTACTTATTTATTTACTTATTTTTGTCGACAATTAACAGGACATGAGCTATTATTATTGGTATGATCATTTGTTTTCCCTCTATTAAAAGTGAGCTACTATTGCTCAGTCAAAGAGGGTGAGGGATATCCGGTTCACTAGTTTATTCATAGAAACAGAGCGACTCAATCACAGGGTACCAAAGGATCATGTAAACTGTTTACATGAGCAGTGTGCATCAGTGTGTTCCTGACGAGACAGTTAAAACCAATCCAGGACACTACAGTTTATACAGTTATATACAGATTTTGGATACAGAATACAGTGCATAAAAACAGTACATAAATGCATAAATACAGTACAGTGCAATTAAAAAGACATTGGTCCTGAGCGAACATATGTATATCCAAAAAGCCAAAGAAAAACAATTTATTTATTAGTCTGCTGATGTATGAAACAGTGACGGCTGTTTTACACTTTATTTTTTACAGCGGGGAAGCATCAGGCTGTTGAACCTATTATAACCCCCCCTTGTTGAGAGATTCCATCAGCCTCAGACACTTTTTACAGTGTTGTTCTCCTATGTGTCTGCTCTGTGTTCTGTTGTGTTCTTTGTCAGCAGTGTGTTTAATAAACTTGCCAAGAAAACGCAACACACTTCCTGGATTTTATCAACCGCCATTGGAGTGAGGATAAAAATAATGCCTATTAGGCTGATAGGCCTAAGCGAGACAGTGAGCTAGACAATGAATGGAGTGAGGGAGGTGAAGTACAAGAACAAAGGTTGTGCAAAGTTTTTGAGTCACTGCATTTGTGAGATAAGACAAACAGATACATGCTACCAAACGCGTGACCTCCTGACAATGATAACAACGTCAAGAGCAGCATCTGTAACTATCATCCATTTTCTGGTGTTAGCCCAGGGCGTTAGCGAGAGTTAGCTAATATGCTATGAGTTCTCTGGCTCTGGCACAGCTCAGTTACATCAACAATGTTTGTCCCACCCTGCAACGGTTGCAGCAGCTGATAGGTTCACTCAGTTTTGCGGTATGCCACGGACATTGCCAGGCCCCCTTTTGACCAAACATACTGAAAAGTTTATCAGGTCCTCTGTGGCTCATGACATATCTGGTCAAACGTTTGTGATGACATGTGAATCTGTTTCGTTATGAGCTTTTCTCATGAGCTTTTCCCCCCAACGCCCCCCAACATTTGCAAAAAGTCAGCCATTTCTTCGTTGGCACGTAACCAACCTTCCCACCAAATTTGGTGGAAATCTGATCATCCATTAGGAAGTCATGCCACTGTATGACAAATGGACAGATGAACAGACACACATTAAATTCCCCCTCCGATTTCATCGGGTGGGGGACAATTAACTAACATGAACAGACAGAGTGGCCATTTGACTCTGACTGCTGCAGTCCACTTACGAGCCAAATAGTGCACCATGTGTTGAACTCTTTCCCAGTTAACATGAAACTTGTTGACATAGTCGTGGAAACAGTCCACCGCATATTGAACTGGATCCCAGTCCACTTACACAGGTTGACTAACTGGTGCCAGGAACCAAATATGGAAGTATTTCACTTGCAGAGGTAACTAAGATTTTTTTCTTGTCTGGTGTGGTGTCTTGGTACTATTAAATATTTATATATTAAACTTTATATTGTATCCTTTGGATTGTATTGTATTCAACATTATGGTGTCATGACAACAAGACAGTTAAAATACACAGATTTTATCACAAAGGGCCATTAGAACATCATCCTCAGTGGAGGACTCAAGTTCTCCATAATAATTACTTATAATTACTGATAGGGTGTTTAACTAAACACTTCCTTCGTGTACACTCATGTATACACACAAACACATGACCAAGTATGATGTCACACACTGCTACTCAGGCTATTTTAACACACCGTGACCCCAATCTCTCTTCCAAATGGCATGGTCTATCTCCGTCTCTCTCACACACACACACACAAACACACAGACACACACACTGAGAGAACAAGTTTTACTTACTGTACCACTCATCCACCCAGGCAAATGCTTGTCTGTGTCCCACCAACAATATATCTCTTATAACCTGAGAAGGACACAAAGAGACAGAAAGAGAGAGACACAGACAGGAGGTTAGAATTTCAAAAGATACTTTGACCTCTTCAGCTCATAAATCCACAAGTGCATTCAGGAACCCATTTATAAAGCTGTCATAAATCAGTGAGATGCTTTAAGCTTACACTACCTTCACCTGTGAAAAGAAAACAAAAGCACAAACAAAAACTTCCGTGGACTGTGCCAACAAGTTTTGCCCGAGGGGGAAAAAAAAGAAAAAAAGAAGTCCAAGTATTTGCATAACAATGAAAAGAAAATATCTGCAGAGTAGCAGATCAGAAGTTGAATGAAAGTTGAATGAAAGTTGAATCAAAATCGCAAAATTTGATAATAAATGGTTCAAGTTTTTTTTGCCCATAAAGAAATAAGGTACGTAGCAAGGAAATAAATTAGCAAAATTGCTGATGTAAGTTTGGCATGATCTGCTGTGGAATGGCTGAGTCTCATTGCACAACAGTTTAAAAGTGCCTTTGGACATTCTAACGTTTGCCTGATGGTGTATGTTTGCATGTTTAAGACCACGAGTGGGTCACCAAATGCATTTCTTTATATTGGCCTCAGACTGACACTTCAAACAATAACTTAAGGGGAAAAAAGCAAAACATACTGTGCAGTTATCAAAAGAGTCACATTTAACTTTTATGACATTCCAACTGTTTGTAATAGACCTTTTTAACAGTAGACATTTTAACAGGAAATATCAGGGTAAACACAGGCGTTACTAATCACATTAATTAATTAATAATTAAAGTGTAGTAGAGTCTTTCCAGTGAGCCAGCATGAATAGTAGCAGGATCCCGGCTCTGTCAGACCTTAATTAATGTCATTAGTAACACCTGTGTTTACCCCATGATTCATGTCAAAGGTCTATAATTGACGTTTGGAAACATGACTAATCTCTGTGTAATTCCAAAAGTATTATAAGCATTGTTAAAGCTATCATTACCCAACGGGTCATAAACTTCATCAAATATTATATATGTCATAACTACTATGAGAAGAAGAAAAAGAAGGAGGGGAAAAAAGAAATTGTCCCTGCTTGGAGAGGCTTTCAGACAGACTTGAGAGAGCTCAGGAACAACCCCACACACACACACACACACACACACACACACACACACACACCCGGGGGTTCTTGAAGCCTGCTGCTATGCTATAAAACACAACTGAAAGGTGAGAGAGTGTGTTTGAATATTTCAGTGACGGCCTCTTTTTAAAGACCCCTTGGGCTACGACGCATCCTCTCTGTTTCATAGTCCTACAAAACTCTTTTTACAGTGTGGCAAATCACTGACGCAGTCTTTAAACTTGTCCTGTTTTTCCTTATTTGAATTCTTCCACAAAAAATCTAGCAGCAGCACTGTTTACGCTGGTCTTCTTCTCTTATTGACTTTGCTAAGAGTCAAGGCAAGTCAGGTCAATTTTGTTTATCTAGCGC
>OMLF01050496.1:19090-29385 GCA_900302615.1 Holocentrus rufus
CACGATTAGAAATCACAAAACAAAGATGCAACTGCACTAGGTATTTCTAGTCACTCAGAATTCTGATGTTTCACCACAGGAAACAGTTACCTCTCTCTCTAGAATATGCACATACACACACGAAAGCACACACACGAACGCGCGCACGCACACACACACACACACACACACAGAGCTCTCAATTTAGCTGTGACATCAGGACAGAACGTAAATCCAGCATCATATTTCCTGTCCTTGGCAGGCAAATGCTTGTCGTGTTGTACCTACTGTACACAACAAGCTAATTTAGGAATACGGCTTTACTATTTCTTTATTTAGGTTAGTTCTTGCAATATCACACTTTGGCAAAACATTTTCACTAGCACACAGCACTCAACAAAAAAAGCAAAAAAGCATTTTGAAAAGTAGGACCCTAGAAAATAAAATAATTAAAATAATTTGCGTCTTGTATCACCATGTTTGCATATGTAGAAGAAGTAGAAGTTTTGGTATGAGATTTTCAGAACTACTGGCAAATTTCAAATTACTGGCAAAATAAACAGCATGGTACCAAACTCAGATATTTCCAGCAGAGCTACAAAAGAGTTCTGCTCCGACAGTAGCCCAAACAAATCAGAATGCAATGCAGCCACATGGCATGTAGCAGTGACTCTCAATTTTTCTTATTTGGAAAAAACTTTCACTTTTTGCAATTTTATCATCATCTCCCATTCCACCCAAACACAACTGAGCAATGGAGTGAGTAACATAACTGCAAATGTATGCTCCACCCTCTGATCAGAATAAAATAAGCAATATGTTAAGTTTTACACATTGAATGAGACCCCATCACTCTCTGAATGAAAGTACCAGTGGTCACATTTTTTAGCTCTTGAAGTTGTAATTATTTGCAGGCCACAGACAATTTTAACCTAGATGTATCATCCTTTTGCATACCATTAACAGTTGAGTGACCTGAGCTGGCCTTTGAAGCCAACAAATCAACTAACATAACAGCCAACAACAATTCAGAAAAAGTACAGTATTTTGTAAATAAAATAAAAATGGCATCATCCATAAGTTTTCACTTCATCTTATTGTGTATATTATAGGCAGGTGTGTGTAGTAAGACAGATCTCAGGCAAATGGCTGGTGAAACAAAGGTTGGTAGGATGCCATGATAAACTTTCTCCAGACAGCCTCAGTGTTATCGGGTGAGCTCGGTAATTTGATTTTGTCCATGCACATCAGCCAGTAAAATAATTTACTGGCTGATGTGCATGGTGGTAACCCACAGACCCTCCACACAACATCACCCACAGTACAGTAAAGTTTAAAAAACACCTTTCAAATGGCTCCATATCTTTGTAATGCAATATGCAGTAGGCCCTGCAACCTTTTCCAGAACATTTGTTATTTTCCTTGGCACCAAGTTGTGCTTAAGTACACCATTATATATACTACACTAGAAAAATAAAAATGTCAAAACCACCTCTGGACCAAGGTCATTAAACATAACATGTTAAGTTTTAATATTTTACATGGAGCTTATGCCAAATGGGTCTTCACATGCTTGATAGCTGTCCAGAATATAGGCGCCAAGTCAATGCGGGAATATTCACAGTTGGATTTCATCGTGGTAAATGAAAGGGTCACATCAATGTGACTTCCTGTCAAAAAGAAGAAAACTGACTGACGTTTGTCCATATCCCCTTGTAGACGATTGTTGCGAAATTGCCTCAAACCACTTCCGGTCTTGCAGCCGAGCTGGTGTATGTATCCCACTGATGCCTGTTGATGCATATTCCACACATACCAAGAATTGTATTGGGCACACTCTACTGCCACCTAGAGGTCGGAGTGTAAAGTACAGCTAGTTGAAGAAACAGGAAGTGGTCACTCAGCAGACCACATGGATTTTGGCTGCTAAACTCGGCAAATTGTCCAAATTTGGGGTAAGTTTGCTGAGATAAAAATACACACCAGTTTATTGGTTGCTTCTACTGCTGATTTATCAGAATAGACTACATGTGATGAAAACTGCTGAAGTATTTGCCGATTTTCGGTTTCTCGCAAAAACAGGACATCAGGCTATAAAGGCTGCACATGAATAATACTGTGTTTAGGTGCAATATTGCAGAGTAAGAGTGCAAAATTGAATTATGTATAAAACAGAATAAAAATAGTATGCTGGGATATAAATGCAATTTCGGCCCTTTATTTTTTGGCAGAACTAAATGGACCTATCAACATTCTATGGGAAGCGACCTGGTGGATTTCACAAATATAAGAATCTTAAAATGAACCCTGAAGTGCACAGGCAGCCAGTGGAGGGAGGCCAGAATGGGCGTTACGTGCTCCCTCTTACGTGCTCCGGTTAAAAGTCAAGCAGCAGCATTTTGTACCAGCTGGAGACGTGAGAGGGAAGACTGGCTGACTCCAAAATAAAGTGCATTGCATAGTTTAAAATCACTGTCCATCTTAAAACCCAAGTTAGAAACAGTTGGCTTCACATACAGTGCCAAGGGGCCCAAGTCAACAGGGGGAGGTTCACAGGGGCCACTGGGGCCCCTGTTGAAATAAGAACAGCCATCCGGTACAAGTTCAACAAGAGCACTGCACTCACCAGCACCGATCCAGGTCTCTGTCACACAGAGGAAATCCAGGCCATGGGAGCTGAAGAAGTTCCTCAGGATAAAAGTTTTGTTTGCCAGTGATCTGGCGTTCACCAGGCCAATCCTGGCGGGAGATGCGGCCTGTAGTTCGGTGGATCGCGGGGCCGGGTGCAGCTTCCTCAGGTTCCGGAGATTCAGCCCGTGCTGGCGGAGCCGAGGAGAGCAGGGGTGGTGCGGCCGGAATCTCTCATCCAGGCCGGCAACAGGTACCAGACAGGTGTCGATGGGGTCCAGGAAACGCCAGGGCACAACGAAGGGAAGAGAAAATCCATGTCCTGTCTGGGAAATGGACGAAATTGAGGATGTGTTTTCCAGGCAGACCTTCAGCTTCACCAGCCGACCGCTGCGTTTACCGTGGCGACGGAGACGCTTACGCTGAAGGGGTAAGGCCGAGGCCCGGTGCAGGTGAGTCAGGATTCCCGATAGGAGCGGGGGCAAAGTTTTGTGTCCGCCATGATCAAACGCACTCAGATCTCTGACATTATGTCGCAGATCCAAGAGAGTTTGGCGATCGTACACCAGCAGAGACTTGATCTGTAGAGTGCCAAGGCTTAGACACAACAAAAACACCAACCAAAATGAGAGCAACAGACGGACAGCCAAGCACACCGGCGCCATCTTGTTAGGCAAACATGAAGTCAATGCCCTGGTGAGGCGATTGGTAGAGGACTACCCAATGATAAAACACAGATCATCAAGCAATAGGGATGTAATGATATATCGAATATCACGATATTGCGATAAAAATATGGCTTGATAACATCGTGGGACTGTGACTGTGGTATCTACCATGACATTACATAGGTATTTACTATCTTTCCTTGACAAAAGTTTTATTGTTTTTATTTGAACAGCAGAGGGCGCAATCATACTAGTCAAGAAGACAGACTCCTGTCATCCTTTGGATGCAAGGCGTGTGTAATTGAAGTCTCACTCTGAAATCTTGCAAGAGGTTTTTAATGTTTACTACTTGTACCCAGCAGGAGCATGTTGCTAAAAAGCTCATGAAGAGACCCTCAAATGTCAGAAGTCCAAGTAGAGTCAAGGTTCCTCTTTTAAAGAAACCATGACAAGATGGAGAGATCGATGGAGATGTTGCAACAAGTGACTACAATGGAGATTCCAGTGCATCAACTGTTATTCTGGGATAGCAGTGATGAAGCATGTATATACTGCAATTAATACACTCTGAATGCAGGGGTTGTTGGTAGAGAAAACTTGTTAAGGGTTTATTTCCCAAATCGGACTCTGGTTCATTTTCCCCCTTGGTGTTATTTGTTTGGACAGGTGTGAATCGCAGTTAGGTGCGGACCAAAACAACTGCACCAAGACCCTTGAGGAGGTGGTCCAGTCCCACGCGAACTCTGGAGCGGTTTGTTTGTGGTGGGAACATGATCTGACCTCAATCCAACCCAACTACCAGGTATACTCTGCAAGTTTGAGCTTAACAGCTCCTGTAGCTAGGTGTGCTTTGCATTCTGCATAATCATTCTTGCACTCACAGAAATATGCACTAGTCCAGAGCACAGGACCTTCTTCCCGTATTTACTTTCTTGCTCCCGCCGACCCATCTGATCAATAAGCAGAGTGAACGTTCTCACATGGTTTGTAGTGATGCATTTTGTTTTGCTTGAATTTTTCTCTGTGTAAAAAGGAACCAAACCAAGGGGGAAATGCTCCAAATTTCAAAATTCATTAGTTGATTCGGACCAGAGCAAACAAACTATAGGTGTAAAAACACCCTCAGAAAACATACTCCACCAGGAGCTGGACATCCAACACCTTTAGTGTCTGTCCTGGGATGTTATTCCATTGTTCAACATTGCAATATTATGACAAGTTACAGGCATGAATGGCTTAAGCCTATTACTTCCCAAGTTCCTCCTTACTGTCAATTTGTTAATTTGGGAACCTAATATTTCCATTAATCCCCTTACCCTCTCTCCCCCACCCATCCAGCCAGAAAACCCAGGCAAGACACTGCAAGACTCTCCATGAAATGTACAAGTCCAACAAACTGCACAAAGCTGCACTAACTCATTTGCTGAACCTGGAGTTTGAGTCTAGTTAATGGTTGACTTGAAACCTGTTGGTCTGTGTGACTATGGAGAAAGTGGTCTTGTCCTGAATGATGGTCTCAGTGTTGTCAAATACTTTTCAGTGAAGCAGCTATGTTGCGTTTTGTCTTGTTTTAATAAACATTTTTAAAAAATCTTTGGTTATGGTGCCTTAATGTAGGACAAAGTCACTTATATTTATTATGCTGTTTGGAGAAATTGTGTCAGATGGGTTTTTTTGCAGACTATTAATCTTACATTAAGGTTTTAATTCTAAAAGTCAGTTCAATCAAGAGACAAAAGTACTCATTTTAAGTAAGTTTATCTTAAATAACTCAGTGTGTGGATTTCTTTGGGGACTTTATTTTCACAGTGTTTATGCAGCACTTCCAACTCTTTCATAATCAGAGACGAAAATCTGCCTCATTTTACCTTGTTTCAAGTTCAAGTTTATTTAGAGCCCAAAATCACTGTTTAAAGTCTCTTTACAGCCCTGCAAGTTTACAACAAACAAAACAAGACAAACCGACATGGGATTCATTCTTCTAGTATATATCTGTTTTTTATTCAATTAATTTGTGTAAATATTTTGTAGCCTCAATGAAATTTTTACTTTGAAGCCTAAATAGACTTTTTCGTCTATCACCTAAATAATATTTTTTTTTACATTGAAACCCAACCCAGTTTTTTCTTTTTCTGGTACAATTCCTTATTTTGGCTCTTTCACATTTAGAGGAGACCCCTGAGAGGATGCTCTGCTTGCCCTATGGAAACCACAAACCTGAGTGGGATGAAGAGCTTAAGGATGGATGGATGGATGGATGTGTTCCTAAGACTGACATAACACAGTCATAACTGTGGCATGACAGCTGCCATGAACATTAATCAATATTTATGACTGTTGTCATTAGGTATCATTCAGTCAACTCCTTCACTTTCCCTGAAAAGTTGACGTTTGTGTTTGTCATGACAACTTGAGATTAGCCATGACAATGTCTCTGCAGGGAAAGCAATGTAATGGAATTATGCAATTTATAATTTTGGTGACAATTCAAAAGTAAAATCTGCTTGACAGTTGCATGGAAACACAGCTAGTGAGTCGGGCCTGATAAAGAAAACCAAACCAAAATCTAAACTGTCATGGTAGCCCTTTAACACCCCAGGGGTTCTCACCTGGATAAGTGGACCCTCTTCTCAGTGTGTTGGCCCTGGCCATGTATGGGGTCGTAGTGGGGCTCGTTGACCAATACCTCAATCCCCTCTCCTATCTGGCTCTCCTGGTGGCTGTGCTTACTGATGGTGTACAGCTGCCCTATCCTGTACTGGGTTGATAACAAGAAAGCCAAGGACAGTCAGGATTATGAGCAGGAATACAAAAGACATCAGGCAGCTCAGCTTCAGATGAAAGTAATTGTTTAAGTTGCACATTAGGCTACAGATGCAATGGTTCTCAACCAAATATAGAGGCCCAAATGGCAGCGGGTTTTATTCCAACCAAGTAGCAGCACGTCACTAGCCTCAATCAGGAAGGGAGCACAAATCAGAGTGTTCTGGTTGTTTGAATAAAAAACCTGCAGAGACTTGGGCCTCTATAGCATATGGATGAGAACCACAGCTACAACATCAGTCTAGTCTATATCAGCAAGTTAAATTGACAAAAAATGACTGTGAACGAATGAAGGTTGTGAACTGGTTACACTACCTCTGTACTGAATAACCTTTGAAATGATACCACAATCATAATAGGTAGCCCCTGTCTCAGACCAGTGTCGGTTATGTCATTTCTAGTTTGAAGACATTTTTATCAGCTAAGACAACATGTCGGACGTTGAAACTGCATATGTGTTATTGCTCCCCTACAGTACCTCATGTTTATAAAAGACTGTTTTTCTTGATGTTGGTAACACCTTTAATGATAAGTAGTCTTTGATTTGATGTTTGTCATTCAATGTAGGCATTGACCAACATACTATAATAATAATGGCAATGTAGCCTGTTGCCTCTTAGCTTTCTTAAATTGGTGCACTCGGGCAAACCAGCTTCCTGTCTGCTAGACCCCTTACCTGAATAAACTCTATATAGACCTCTTCCCATTCCTTGGTCCAACAGTGCTAGATCTGTTAAACTTATCATTTAAATCAAGAATTGTACCCTCCTGTGGTCAAGCCATTGCTTAAAAAACCTAACCTTGACCCTACGGTCTTAAATAACTACAGGCCAATCTCTAATCTCCCGTTCCTCGCTAAAATAGTTGAAAAAATTGTATCAGCTGAGCCACTTGACCATATGTCCTCTAGCAGTCTGTTTGAAACATTTCAGTCTGGCTTCAGGAGCTTTCATTCCACTGAAACTGCGCTAACTAAAGTCATCAATGATCTTCTCCTAGCCATGGACTGTGGTGCTACCACCTGTCCTGCTACTACTTGATATGAGTGCAGCTTTTGATACAGTCGATCACATTATTTTATTAACATGCCTTGACAGTTTAATTGGTGTCCGTGGCATGGCGCTCTTTTGTTTTAAATCTTATCTCTTAGAAAGAAAGCAGTGTGTCTTTTATAACAATGTGACCTCTGAGTACTGTGAGCTTAACTACGGCGTTCCTCAGGGGTCGGTTTTGGGCCCTCTCCTATTCTCCATTTACAAGCCCCCCCGGGCGATATTATCCGTAGTTTTAAAATTAGTTTCCATTTTTATGCCGACGATACTCAAATCTACATACCCATCAAACATAATGACCACTCTGAGTTAGCCAACCTAGAAGCATGTCCGTGTGCTATTAAAAGTTGGATGTCCTCCAACTTCCTCATGCTGAATGCAAGCAAGACTGAAATGTTACTCATTACTCTTCCTAGAAAACTCCCCTGTTTTGATAACTTCACACTTATCTTCAACTGTATAGTTTCTCAGAACTCTACAGTTTTGACCCCAATCTCTCATATAAAAACTTTTACCAAAATCGCATTTTTTCACCTCCTTCCTTCTCTTCTCCTGGTTGGTAGAGACCCTCTGTCTCTGTTGTTTTTTTTGTGTTACTAACCTTTTCTCCTCTGTTTGTGTGAGTGCGTGTGTCTCCAGCTTTTAGGTTGGTGGCCTGACCCTGCTTCCTGCCCACCTGTCCCCAGTCCTGCTCCCTCTGCATGGCCCTGCGTCTCCTGCACCTTCCCAGCGATTAGTTATTAACATGCCTCTCTCAGCCTTTCCTTTCTTAGCTGCTTCCTTAATGTTTGCTTCTTCCTCCTCATCCTTTGTATCCCAGGTATACTGCCCCCGCCCCACCATCATCACCCATCTCCTCCACCTCCATCCCACCTTCACAGTGATTTTGGGCTCTAAATAAATATGAACTTGAACTTGAACTTATACCTTCTTATATTTAAGCAGCAATAAACCAGTGTTGCTGCTTCTGTAAATACGGAATGTTACACTTCCAGTGAAGCAGGGAATTTTTCCCTGGAAAGAGATGCTCTTGATGTTCACTCTGGAGTCTTGAGAGGTTCGCGGATAATGAGAGGGCTGTGCCCAGGGCTGGATCGAGAGTTATTTTAGGAGAAGTTAGTCAGCAGGAACTATAACTGCTGAACACATGCAGCACTGTGTTCAGTGGTTATAGTTCCTACCATCTATAGTCTGAGTGAGTCGGGTATTTTGCCCAAAACGCTGGAGTATTTCTTTAAATAACATGCAGTAATACAGTGGTCCTCAAAGTGGGGTCCATGGCCCCCTGGGGGTCCTTGATGGAATTCCAGGGGTTCCTGAGGGGGTTCTAGGGATGCCACAACATGTGAAATATTAATTTCACCGATGATTTAGCACACTTGAAATTTTATTAATTTTTTTAATTAGAGAATGAATGACTATTCCTAACATTTTCATCACTATAATATCCAGACATACAGTGTGGACAAGTTAAATATAATGGTCTCTGGGACTACATCATAATAAATGGTGAAATTCATTTCTATTAGATAGCCTTGCCATGCTTTTATCTGACTATACTGTATGTCACAATTTTATAATGGATATTACATCTTTGGAAGAAACCTCAGTGCTAGGCTTGGAAATTAAAGTCCTACCTCTTGGACAGTGAGGGGGAGACAAATGCGATACTCCTTGAGAAGCATGATGTCCTCCAACATCAGACTGCTTCAAGGCGAGCAGGGATGCTCATGCTTCATTCCTGAGAAAACAACAAAAGCATCATGTTAAAGTGGTAATCAGCATTACATCTGTTCTTTTCTTATTATTTTATTCACTTTGTTTACATTTTAGTGAGCCTGCGCCATGGAGGGTAGCTGTATTTACAAAAAAGCAGGAACTCTTATGACCACTGGATTACTTTTGACATCGAACAATGGTCTAAACTTGATGATTGTAAGAAGAGGACGTGATTGTGGTGCAAGATCTCAAAATTACAAGGAACGATATTTTTATCATTTTTCAACAGATTTATGAAGACTTATACTTAGTGGGCATCAGCACTGGGGCTATTTTTAGAACCAGTGAATTGAGCAGTTTACAAGAATGTGCTTATTATTTCTGTGTGTGCTGACTGATACACTAGACTGAAAAGACGGGGTGGAATTTTGATGCCAAGTGTGTCAATTGTGCAGTAGGGAGTTAATATACTGTAGGTTGAGATCTGCGGCTACTGCATGCCATTTTTTGTCTGAGAGGATTTTCCCTAATGGATTTTCATTAAAGGAGTTTTGTCTGAGGCCATTTGTCTGATTTTTCCCAAGACCTGAAGCCTTTTACTGATTTATGAGAACTGATACTAAGATCTGAGGATGTCCTAAAATGGATACCCTAAGGCAGAAACAGTGAGAAAGTTTAAAACAATTAGACGAAAGAAAAAACTGATGCCAGTGTCAGCAGAAAAGTAAGAATATTGGTTCTGCCTTCTTTATGTGGAAAGCTCTAATGAGCAGCAAATGACTATAGAGTGTCACCAAAGCTGATGTTTTCTGCTGGCAACTAACATAATAATTCATTGTTGTTTGTTCTTAATTTACAGTCTGGCTTTTCTTGAGAAATATTAACTAATAAATGGACGGATTAAAACAGATGAGCAAATAGATAAGAAGTTCTTCTGGACTGACAACTGACTTGGCTGGTCATTAGCTTTCAAAAGCTAGCAACTCTCAGATCGAGACCAAAAAATATTGTAACTCATGTTATTGAAGCTTAGGATTTCAACTGAGTATTATGGCAAATTTAACAACTTACAACCAGGTAGCAAACTCTCTTAGTGTTGGGATCATGCTATTTTCTGCTAGCTAACAGGTCGATTTAAAAGGTAAACTCACCTAAAAACCGAAGATCAGAATCCTTATACAGTGGGTTGCAAAAGTATTCACACCCATGACCAAAACTCAATTTCTCAGAACAGAACAAAGCAAAAGTGAGTTTCACCTGTTTAAATGAAAGGAAATAGCACAAACACAACAGTCCATCACTGTTTTGTTCGTATGATGGGCAAAGCTATGTAGCCATCGCAAGTTCACTCAATATTGGGCACTATTTATAGGGAGAAATCAACTTTTGCAACAATGAAAGACAGACTTATGCAATCTATTCATAG
>OMLF01050500.1:0-16447 GCA_900302615.1 Holocentrus rufus
TTTTCTGTATAAAATTTTTATTTATGTATTTATAAGAAATAATACTTTATTTATAAGTTTATTGAAGTTTATTGAGTTTATTGAAAACATTTCTTAGAAAAATATTACGTCTCATACCATGAAGGTTTACATTATTTATGCTAATGTATAAGCTAGTGCCAAAATGACTGGGAGCAGTAATGGCAGGTGTGGTAGGGCTTGTGTCAGTCAAACCAGCCAATCAAATTATCCCCTCTTACACCCTTTAACAGCAGTGTACTGTGCAGACTGGTATTTCCTTGGAGAGAAAGTTGATGTTCTTGTCTAGACCGTTCAGAGTCACAAGGTCACAAGGCGTGAATACAACCAATAGCATCTACCGTTACTGTATCTCATTCTGACAGCCACTTGGCTCGAGGGAGACGCGCGAGACGTATCCATGGAAACGCGACAAGGAAGCGGGGAAGCGACGGGGACGACTTGTATTTGGCAAATAAATAAAACTTCTCGGCCTCATGATTTCTCATAATTCCATATTTTTGCCAACGAATCGTTAACGGAAAACGTCCGCTGTCAGTACAGGATGTCTGCGTCCACGAAAGCCTGTCCAGAGCGAGCGGAGGACAGCCGAGGTGAAGTTGTCTAACGTAATTTAACTGGTAACGTTTCTGCTTTGTAATGGAAGGTGAAACAAGTATGAAACGCAAACTGAAAGAAAAGTCATTCAAGAAAAGCATAATTCGCCTAGTATTTTATTCAGAACAAATGATGCATGATAGGACGATATATAAAGTAAATACAATCATGAACATGGGTGTAATTTTCAATAGGGCTGTGGGAGAGTAGCCCCCCACTTTTGAAAATTTAAGCCGGTATTAGCTAACATGTTTACAATGTAACCAAGTCATTGACATTTATTCACATCACCAAATATCAGTATTGCTAGCTAGTTGATTTACGCTGAATCATGGCTAAAAATTCTCTGAGGTAGCACCTAAAAATATGCAGTGTCATGTTCAAGTCATCAGCTCTATTGAGCGTGGCGTTCAAACTCTGAGTTATACTAGTGCTGGTTTGTTTGAGTCTAAAACTCATTTTACTCAGCAGTGGAGCTTCCTAAGCTGAAGCAGCCAGTCCACAGCCAGTTTATCCCAGAGGAGCTGCTGGTCACTCTCACCTCCACCGTCTGCAGCAGCAACAGCCTGGGACCTGCACACTGCAAGCACAGCAAGGTAAGTTCATTTATTTCATCACAAGCATGTCTCAGATGACTTTACAGACACTGAGCTTCCCAGATCAGAAGAACAGAATGAGGAAACACGAACACAAGGATGTGAAACAAAGTACAAACAGCAAGTTCTAGCAAGACATAGCAAGAAAAACTGAAGAATACCTGATGTGTGGGAAAAAAATGGAAGAAAACTTGGGTTGCCTCACTCTGAATCCAGGTTTGTTAATTCCTTTCAAAGGGCTGTGGAATCAGACGCCCGGATGCCATCTGGCATCACCCGCTTGGACGCAAGAAATACAAATACTTTCTGGAGCAGCCGACATCCCTGACAGGAGCTGGCAGGTCAGTGAAACAGACAAGAAGATATGCAGCAATCTAGTGTTCAATAACACATTGTGCTGTTTTCTATTGCAATATTTTTTTGTTTTTTAAGATTAAGTTAAAGAGCAAGATAGTGGAGCTGAAGCAAGCATATAGCAATCAGCAACTTTATAATTACAAGAAACAATAGTCAACATTTTATCAGAGGGTCAGAGGGAAAGACAGCTTCCTAATGAAGATACTTAGGTGTATTGTTTTTTGTTTCTGGTTTTTTTTTTTTGCCTTAAATTATTGAATTGAACATGGAAAAGTCTTAAATTTGGCTGTCCGAAACCTGCAGGTACCCTGAAGCCTAAATCTGTTCGTTGTCTTTTTTCTGTATGAACTCTCCATCCAGTGACATTTCCTTCCTGTGTGACACCATGGTAACACAGAGGAAGAGGATACACCTCCCCCCGCTGGATGAGAGGAGTGGCAGCGCCCACACACAGGCAGGCTGCCTCAGCACAGCTGACTTTCTAACCTGTTTGATCGACTCTTAGACTGCAACCTGGAAGACCACACAAGCCAATCAAATGTGCTGGGCAGCTTAGCACACGAGCTTTAAACAAACTCTTGCCCTTGTTAGCCAGCAAGTTAACCCTTTCCTATACAATTTCATGCAATGTCATTCTGGATGGAATAACACATTTCCAGACCTGATAAAAAAATCTCTGCAAAACTGCCTTTGTAGCGATGTTAGATAGGTTCAGCTTGCTGGCTAACAAAGAGTTTATGTGCTAGGCTAGCTAACACATTTGCTTGGCTTTGGAAGAGGCTGATGTCTTGTGATTTGTGGAATGATGAACGGCTACAGAGTGTGTGCAGTATGTGTGCAGTAGGCCTCAGGTGCAAGTCCATTTGGTTTGTTTTCAGGGTAGGAAACCAGTAAATCTCAAAACTGAGAAGCCACTTTGTCTAATTTGGCAGGGAACTGGACGGTAACCTGTAGAGTAAGCTCACTTACCACACACCAGCCTCAATGTGACAGCGTTTGAGTGGTTTGTGGTGGTAATTTCACAGTGTGTTTTCCAGGACGTGAATCTCTCAGAGAGTCTGATCCCAGAGGAATATCATATAGTGAGAAACAAAGGACTGCAGGGCCTGAAGTTCTATGAAGAGTAAGTCTAGACCATTATATTTTGCCATTTCATTTTCACTATCTGTGACATACTGTGTGATTTTAATCATGCATCATGTGTTTTTAGACCAGTCAAATCAAGTCAAGTCAGGACTTCCTTGAGAGTCTCTCTGTCACGTCATGATCAGTCCAGTTTCCTCTCACGTTGCTTCTCTTCTCATCCTCAGTAAATACACAGTCCAGCTGCAGGATGAGGACCAGAGGCTGAGGGTCTTCCCCTCCCTGTGAGTTCAGAGTTTTCATCGAAAATCATCTTGAGTTATGGATAAGATAAACAAAGATTCAAAAATGTGTTGAGATGTGTAATACAGCAACAAAGCTTGAGTCCGACAACAAAGTGTGTGTGTATGCGTGCTTGCGTGTGTGTGTGTGTGTGTGTAGGAAGCCCAGTAGCAGACTAGAAGTGGTCCAGCTGATGAGGATGATGGACGACATGCTGGAGAAGGCCGGGGTGGAGCAGCAGTGTGAGGAGCTGACTGAGCTCTCCCAGGTAGACCAGAGACAGGCAGACTAACACACACACACACACACATCACACACATTATAAAAACCACACACCTTCTCAAATGTATAAAATGTCCAGATGGAGGAACAATATGTGCAGAAAAGGGACAGTTTGAAAATGAGATATTATTATTGTCTCATTATTTCCGTCATAATTACAACATATTTGTAGACTTAGTATAGAATCTAGAATATAAAGAAGAGACGTGACCCAGAGATATGTGACCATTCACATGGACACACAGGTGGAGGTGCAGATCAGAAACAGTGCGATCAAATGTCTTGTAGATGCAGGGGCTGCTGGAGCTGGTGCGGGTGGAGCAGAACATCTACAACATCGTCTTCCATGAGCTGATCAGGCAGGTCAGCGTGGGCTGCGCCGAGAGAGGAGAGCTGCTGGCCAAACTCAGGTCAGCGTCACACACTCGCCAACACCTTCACAGCTTGGATACTTTTCCCCAAATCAGAGTTTGAGGGAGTTTTATGACCTGGACCACTTCTTTTCACGAGAATTGTCATCATTCTTCCAAAGTATTTAAGATGTTGATATGAGATGCGCAAGAATGCCAGTAAAATAATTAAGCTGAGTAACTCTGATTGCTTATTGTTGTCAGAATATGTTGCATTGTTGTAATGACCACACAGTGTGACCTAGAAAGTTTATGACCACAGTTTATTTATTTTATTTATTTATTTTTTTTTAATGTAATTTGTATAATTGAAGTAAGGTTGTTTATTGCCTACCAGTAGGGAGCAAAGATTTTGTTGCTGGCATTTTTCACTCAGGAAGCCTGATTTGCTGCAGCTCTTTTGTTTTTCGTGCCCAGACAGCGCTATCAGTCCTTGCTGGAGAGAATCCCCCGCCGTCTGAAGGCTCTCCACACCGAGGCCCTGGCTCAGAGGGCCCTGGACCGCCGGCTCACTGAGGAGATAGTCCACTTCAAGACCTCCATGCAGGAGCTCACCACGTAGGCCTGGGCTCTCTCAAATTCAAAATGAAAGTTGAAATTGCTGATTCCTTAGTATGAAAAGAGTAAAAGTAAAAGTCTTACTAATGTAAAAAAAAAATTTACTTCTTGAACCAGAAAGCATGAAAAGCGGGGGGTTAGCTGAACAGTGTGTCTGATTGTGTGTATAAATGATTTCACTGCATTGCTAAGTGCTGAACTGTGTTAGCAGAGAGTGTGTTTGTATTATCACAGAACAGAGTGCAGTACAAGCAATGAAAAAAACTGTATTACAGTATTACAATGCAACTCTCAAGAATTGGGGTTAGACAAATAAATGGATGGAATATTTGTGTATGCATATGTATTCTTGTTTGTGTGTGTGTGTGTGTGTGTGGATGCACCCTGTCATACAGAGAGCTGTTCAGGATCAGAGAGCACGATGCCTTCGTGTCCCAGCAGGCTGAGAGCGCTGAGCAGCATCTGGCCAAGGCGCTAGATCAGGTCAACAGCAACTCTGAGTGAGTAAATTTCCCCTCACGAAAACTGAAAACACAAAGTTCAGTCTGACTCACTTCTTCGTCAGGTGGATTCTCAAAATTCACCTGCCACCCTCACTGTCTCACTTTTTGAAGGGAATTAGATTTATCCACAATGACACATTACCTGCTGGAGGGAGAGGGACTAAAATTAACTAGTGTTGGCTCAGAGTGATGGATTAAAGGTCTTCTATGTAAAATGACCTGGAAGTGAGGACCGTTTAGACTGTATGGTCCAAATAAATCACCAAATTTGATGGAGTGGGTGTTCAGCCTGTGTGTGTGTGTGTGTGTGTGTGTGTGCCCTCCTCAGCCTGGTGCAGAGTTACCATGAGCTGTATGAAATGCACCGGCTTCGTCTGGAGGCTCAGCTGCTCCAGCTGACTAAGGAGAGAGACGACTGGAGCCAGACCACCTTCAGCCTGGCCCTGAAGGTCTGTGTGAGGTGCATTAACAGCATTAGATATCAGACTGAATCAACTGAAGCCGCCTCAGCATGCCTTTGATGTTCCTGTGGTATACTATTATATTGAATAAATTATAGTTTTTGTTTTTTTAAAAACCTGCATCAGAAGGAATCAGAAAAGTATGAATATGAATTCCTGGAGACTTGGATGTTGTTGCATAACATGAAATACACATTAATGGGCGAATTTGTAGCATTGCAACCAGCAGTGTAACTAAGACATATTTGTCTACAGTTTATATACTGTACAATATGTGCCATATATTACTGTAGATTTGCCATGAATGTATTCAGAGATATGTCACAATCTGGAAAATTATACAGAAACAGTTGTAACGTCAATAGGTGAAAGTGGCCCAAAGTGGTTTCAGTGTGCTGCTGTGTGACTCTGTCAGGTGATCAGTTTGAAGAAGCTGCCGCTGGTCAGCAGGCTGCATGTCAGTGAGCAGAGCTGGTCCAAGACTGCCAAACACTGCGCTCTCTTCCTCAGCTGCAAGGTAACACTGAGCTTTATTCTTCTTCACCTTCAAACTGAACACTAAGCTTTCATCTTCTTCACCTCCAATGCACACACAGCACTGTCTTCTTCTTTATGTCCAAGGTACACACTCAGCTTTCTTCTTCCTCATCTCCAATGTTCGCACTGTACTGTCATCTTCTTCACCTAAAAGGTAACACTGCAGAGCATACTGGCTCACTGCATCAACTCTTTTATCATTCTTCTAAGACTCTGTTCACACTTGGTTTCAATCTCCGTCTCAGGTGATCTGATCACAAGTACAGGTGTGAACAGGGTTCAGTGTGTCTACACACTGTGATCTGATCACTCCAACCGCCTTCGGAGCCAATCAGAGAAGCACTGGGCCACACAGCATTTGTATTGTAAACACTAAACATCAAAGAACTATATATTTGCTTTGTGGAAGGAAGGAGCATTCGACTGAGCATTGGACTATTGGCATGAAATTCAGATTTGAAAGAAGTTCGTTTTTTTGATGTGATCACGGGATCATCTCACCATACCACCACCATGTCACACACAAAAAAAAACTGCTTCATTAATGGCCCAGGGATTATGGATTGGATGGAGACATATTTGGAGACGTCATAATACCAAGTGTGAGCGGTGTTCTGTCTCATCTGTCCACTTTTAATTGGATCATGACGGATGTTGAAGCCAAGTCTGAACAGGGTCAAACTCTTCTCTGACATGCACTGCCACTAATAACATGTTTTTATCTTCTTTTGCTTTAATAATATGTGTTGTGATGTACAGTACCTGTATTCTAAGCACTGATTTGTACTATTACGATGTTATTTTGATATTTGATTTAACTCTGTGCCATTGTCACCAAGACAAATTGCTGTTCATGTGTTGTATTCATCAGATATATTGATTCTCAGTTTTGAACTCAAACTGGTGTGTGTCCTTGTCAGTTAAACTTGACTCTGACTGTGCTGCTGCAGGACACAGAGGATCTGAACGTCATCACACAGCTCACTGACCAGTGGAAAGATCAGCTGACTGCCTTCATGTCCCAGCTGAAGGAGACTGAGCATGCTCAGTGTGAACAGATGCACGACGTCCAGCGAGGCATCACCAAGCGGCTCGCCTTCTGCACCGCACAGAACAAGTAAGGACGAGATGAGAGACCAAAGGACATGATCACACTGACAATTTTTTTTTTATAATATATCAAGGTCATTCAGCAGATGCTTTCATCTGGACTCTCTTACAATGAGAGCAAGAGCAGAACAAACTTCAACTGTCAGATCACAAACATTATGATCAACTAAGGTCAAAGTTCAGGGGTCACAGTGCGCTGACAGCATCCCTGTGACTCTAGAATGATCGTAAGAGTGAAGTGTAAGAGGAAACAAATGTATAAAAGAGCTGAGAAAAGAAGGATTTTTTTCCTAAGACAAATATATGGAATATTGCTGGGATATGAGATGTGGGAGAGGCGGGTATGACTCAGTGTTTGTTTAACAGTCTGTTGTGGGTTCAGTGTAGCAGGGGAATAAAACATTCAGCACACTTGCAGGTTTATTCTCCAAACCCTTACTGCAGTCTGAGAGCAAATAAACATTAAAGTAACCGCTTCCTCTCCTCTTCTCCTCTTCGCTTCGTTGCTCTTTTCACTTGAGTGTCAAAACATAGCTAGTGCAGAACAGCATAGACTCAGTCACACACACGGTTATTTTAAGCAAAAGATCGCTTTAATACTGGAATGGAGAGGAACCAGTGGGAAATATTTGTCTGGTGTCCTGGAGTCATTTTTTATTAAGTGGGAATTGTGTTGAAAAATTTAAAAAAAGAACAGATGCCATTTAATATTGTGATATTTCCGCTGTGTCGCCAACAGGAACTGATGTCTGTGTGAATTCTGGTGGTGATGATGGTTTCTGTGTTTCTGTTTTTCAAGGAGTCCAGACCCAAAATATGACAAAGTTACAGAGGAAGAGATTCATGCTGATTTGAAGCAGTGGGCAAACGTAAGACTGTACTGTTGTCTGGTGTGTGTGTGTGTGTGTGTGTGTGTGTGTGTGTGTGTGTGTGCCTGATAATATGATGGTGTCCATGTTTTGATACATATTCACTGTGGTCTTTAAAAATAAATATTCTTTCTATTAAAGGCTCTCTGTGGGAAATGATGTCACCAGAAAACAAGCCAGACAGAACAGCCATCAGAATTAGCCCCAGCTGTTTTGTCACACTCGGGCCTCATCAGAAATCAACCGATCATTTAGATCTTAAATTAGCATCAGCCCGCCTACGCTTTAGCTGTCCTGTTTTTTTAGACAACAATTTAGACAACAGTTCATCATATAAAATTGATGAAAATAAGTTCCCTCTGTCTTCCTGTCCTGTGGTCTTCCTCTGTGGTTTCTCTCCCTGCAGACGCTGACCCTGCTGTGTGAGCGTTATGGAGGCGAGGAGCTGCTGTGCTGTCAGCAGACGCTGGGCGATCTGGGGCGTCTTCAGGAGAGATGGGTGGATCTAGGCCTCCAGCTCTACAGGAGACACCTGGCTCCAGACAGAGCGACCCCTAGAGGCCAGGAGGCCTTGAGGGATCTGGACAAGCTCATGTCTGAGCTCCACAAACAGCTGGACACTCGAGTCAGCGGAGAGAGTGGTGAGAGTAGACCAACAGAAAGAGTTTTAGAGTGTTTGCTTCTGTTTTATTCTTAGTTCCCATTTGATCTTTCTTGTCTATAACATGCTATGAAGAACCCTTTGTAATCTCTAAATTCCTACATTTGATTTGACATGCAGAGAGCCTGTTTTAATGGGTCATGTGGGTAGATATGGCACTTCTCAAGTTAAAGACTGTTTTAACTGATGGCAGCCTCGCTATTTCAGGGATCCATAAAAAAATCATGTCTCTGGTCAGCTCAATGGAGTCCTGGACCTCCAAGCTGAGGGCAGCGAGTGGCCGTCCAGGCGGTATGCCTGCCTCTGATTGGCAGAAGCTGGAGACAGCACTGTGCAGTTGGCAGAGTCTAGCTGATGAAGCCTTGCAGAGAGTCTCCAGCATGCAGCCGGAGAACAAAAAGGACAAAAACAGTTCACATGTCGAGTAAGAGGACAAGAAACTAGCTTCTTTTCATCATCCTGAATACAAGTCACTTCATTCTCCTGAGTTTCAATTCTCCACATTAATATGTTTCAGTATAACTGGTTTATGAGTTGAAGACAGTGGGCTTAATGAAAAAAAGAAGAACGAAAACCAGGCCTCAATAAGAGAAGATGGCATGCAGTAAAGAAATAAAAAACAAAGACGTTTTAATGCTGTAATTAATATATTCTGATGTCTAAATGGGAAAATGTGTGTGTGTGTGTGTGTGTGTGAGACAGCATAGAGATGGAAGATGTTTTCAAGGCCATGGAAGAGTTCCTCACCAGCCAGTCCAACTTCTTTGACAATGAGAACCACAGACTGTGTGTGGAGGTGAGTAGCAACACATTCATGTACTTACACACACTGATGGTACTTAGTGAGGGAGGAGAGAGTATCACTTAATTTGTTACTTATTTATTTTTGTTACTTTTCCTTACCTGCATTTCCTCATGCAGGATCAGGGATTCAAACTGGGAACTGACTTGAGCCAGTTGACTTTCCCTCATTTGAAAACTCTGTAATCCTGGGAGGTTTTGTCTTGAGTTTTAGTTTTTCCTTCATTATCAGGCCGGGTCCATCCACATGGCTCTGACCCGCTGGATGCTGGACCTGCTGCTCCTCACGGTTCCGGACTACAGCGAGGACCAGGATCAGGACCAAGACCAGGACCAGGACCAGGACCAGGACCAGGAACAGAACAAGGACTTCTCCCTCACTGATGTCTCACTAACAAAACTGGAGCTGGATGCCAAGGCACTGGCCCAGAGACTGGACCACTTCTCCAGATACATCACAAGGTTTTACCCAGTTTTATTTACATTTACAACACTTACAGTGCAACTGACAGTTAGTGCAGCAGTAAGACATGTGAACAACAGTTTATGTCAGAAAGTAAATGTAAGTATAATAATCTTATAACAATACTGGTGTTCTAACTAGAGCATTGTGTGTGCTTGAAACTCCATAATACAATAGGTCAAACCCACTATATAAAAGCTTGTTGGCATCACTGTGAGATAAAAAGTGAATTAGAAGATGGACCATTACAGTTAATGGCTGTACTTACTATGCAGAAGTGAAGGTGTGCACATAAGTGTGCACATAAATCCAGTATAACAGGATTTACATGGCAGGCATCAGGCTGTAGAATAGAATAAGTAGCACTGATCACCCACTCGACACAAACCAAAAACAAACACACACTTAACAAACTGATGGTTGCCGCTTACTCAGTTCCTTGAAGGCTGGAAGTCATGGCGTGGATGAGATCACCAGCGGATGATTTCTTCCAGGATTCACTCAGCAGGAGTGTTTGTTTTTCACTCCAGCTCCTGCCGGCTGATCCTGGAGGAGCAGTTTCTGAAGATCCCGTGTCGAGATGAGGCTGAAAATGAGATGCATGAGTGCAACAAGTTACAGGTATTAGTTTTTACTTGTATTGATGACTTTGCATTGTGGTTGTATCAAATCATCGTGAGAGTGGCCTTAAAAATATATATATTTGCCTTTTTCTATAACAGGCTTTTTGACCTTTTTCACATTTGTATTATAAGTTCTTGAAGACAACAGAATGTGTGTGGTCTGACAGTTTTAACACTGATTTGTTTGTTGCTTTGAAGTGAGATGGGTTTTTTTTACCTGCACAATCTGCTTTCCCCATTTGTCTGTTTTAATATTTTACTTTATATTGCATTTAAAATAAAAAAATAAGACTAATATAAAGTAATTAAACCATCTAAACTCGGTATGTAGGTGTGTCTCTTTTAATTCTTTGTAAATGGACTCAACAAATGTAAACAAACCTTTCATACCATCAAAATCCATACAAATGTCCACTAGGGGGAGCCATACTGCCATCACAGATTGGTCTTTCAGTGGCAAACTTGGTTCAAAAAACTGTATGGGTCTGAGCTGTGTGTGTGTGTGTGTGTGTGTGTGTGTGTGTGTGTGTGTGTGTGTGTGTGTCCTCAGAGGGAGTGCAGTGACTGGGTGGAGACCTGTGGGATACTGCTGTCAGGAGTGAAAGGCAGTCCTGTGGAGCTGTCCATCACCCGCCCTGGCCCCGCCTCCGGCAGTGATGTCACAGTCTCCCCAGCGGAAAGTGTGGAGTCTCTGGTGAGGATTAGACTCATGGTGGAGCGAAGTGTATTCTGTATGTTGGAATTAATGGCAGATCATGATGGAACTGTAAAATAAAGTTATGAGAAAGAGACGCTCTGCCGTTTGGTGGACGCATTAAACCTAAAGTGCTTTATTGTACAATGTGTGTGTTTATGTGCGTTCATAGGTGAACGTGGAGGTTTCACCACAGCCTGTAGTAGAAGAAAAAGTCAAAGAGGAGAGTCAGGCAGAGGTCAGTCACACGCAGAGTTGGGAAGTATGGAAACATGTCAGACAACACGCTGTGACCATTTGGGCTTTGCTTTAGAAAATGTACCAGTACATATTTCATACACACACATGTTTCAAACCCATTATGGAGATGCTCCCTGCTTACTGGAGACATGCTGTACATGAATATGGCTTTCTGTCATTCAAACTGTTGAATCATTAAAACCTCATTTCCCATGTTTCCATAGTGAGTGAAAGACAGATGGAAAAGAGGAAATATCCTCTGTGGTGCTGTGTTCACAGTGGAGAGATAACCAGGAGGATTATTTCTCCACTAGCAGGGTGTCCTAACAGTTAGAGAGTCTGTCCTTCATTCAAACATCAAGCTCAAGATTCAGTGAGATTATCCATCCTTTTAAAGCGTATTTTATAAGCTACAAGAATTTGAGAGAATAAGGGAATTGGGCCCAGCTTTGATTTGCATGGCTTCACCTACATATAAATAATTGGAAAAATAATAAGATTTGCATATAATTTCCATGTCCTGACCAGGCAGATTTCCACTTATTGCACACAGTTAGTGAACAGCATGGCATTCTGACTTGTTTTGGTGATACAACGCTCAAACCTTCACTGCACAAACATCAAGTGATTTTGAGCCTGAATCCCCTCCAGCTGCAGGGGTTGCTGCTCTGCTGCTGAGCTGAAGTGAAAAGAATTTTCCCTAAATTGATCAATAATTCATATTCTATTCTATATTCTGTTCTTACAAAATTACTGATAGAAAGCCAAAGATGTCTTCAGCCACACGTGTCTCCACATTTTGTTATAAGTGCACACACTCACTCATTTTGTTGCACCTCAAGGGGAATAATTCAAGGTAATGTTTTCTATTACTACCATATCTATAATGGATCACAGTGCACTCATAATGTTTTATGAGTGCAGTATGTATTGTAACAGCACATCAATACAATGGATGCTAAGTAAAAGTATGTCATCCACCTTCATGATTAGGTATCTATAAGAGGTTTTCTGACAAATATTATAATGTATTATCATACAGTTCATAATGAGGCTCCTTATGCTACAGATATATAGCAACCTACAAATGCTCTTAGTACATTAAAATGATCCATGGTGTATCAAAAGATTTTATTGTCTATTAAGTAAAGCGAAATGCATGCCAGTTCATTTTTAATAATTCATGCAACATCAAATGTTAAGTGGCATCTGAAATAAACCATGAAGAGCCTCAAGGTCTCATTTTCTTCTTTAGGTAAAGTGATAACGATGAAAACGTTAAACTTTAGAAGTGATTAAAAGTACTGTTGATATTGATACTCAGTATACTCACCCACTAGGCATGATCAAGCATTATGCTCTCTTAGCTTTATGAGTGCATTATAATTCATGTTGAGTGCTGTTTAATGTGCTGTAGATATGTCAGTCATAGAAATTGATACTAATAAAACCTAATTATTAAATTAATTATTAAATATAATAGCAGTGGCAGTGATAATACTCTTGATTCTTCACAGATCACTGATGAGTGTCATGTCAATGAAGACCAAGAGCAACAAGAGCTATTTCAGGTATTAATACAGTTTGTATGAAATATGAATAATTAAATTTAGCCCACAGACATGGAAGAAAAGGCAGCAGAAAAGCCCTGGAGGGGCATTTTTTTCATGTTTATTTCTCTCATTCTTTATTGTTTTCTGCTACATTTTTTTTTTATTTATGCACGTGTGTCTACCTGTGTCTAACAATAAGACAACAGTGTTGGTGTTCTGCAGGATGAGGCGTCGGGTCATGAGAGCCTGGTCATGAAGCTGATTGGACATGATGGAAACATCACAGAGAGCATGCTGGGAGCGAGCAGCGTGCGGCTGGATGGGGTCAGACAGGAACTTCACACATCTCATTGTTTAATGCTTTTAGAGCGAGGAACCACAGGGTGAACAGGATCAATCAAAGTGACATTTTATATGCTAAATATGAACACAATCACTTCTGTGCTCTGATTTTTCTGTCATTTAATACATTCATTTGTAGCACTCATGCACTTTTTTGAACACTTTTTCAGTGGTTAAAGTCAGAATGCATTTTCCTGGTTAACCTGCATGAAGCATTTTAATGTTGTAGTTCTAACTGCTCCATATACTGTTGGCTAGTTTACACTCTAACGCACAACACTCTAACTTTTCTTGTTAACCAGGTCTGTCTGTCTGTCTGTCTGTCTGTCTGTCGTGTGTTTGTGTGTGTGTGTGTGTCTGTCAGACTGAGGAGCAGGTTGTCTCTCCAGCTACTGACGAAGCCCAGAAAGGTTTCAGTGCTCTGGCCACAGTGGGATTACTGCAGAGGGAACTGCAGTAAGTTCATCTTCACGTCTTCCTACTGATGAGCAGACTTTTGACTTTTTAATGTGTTTTTGCATTTTAAGAATAATATTACCAACAGCCTGTTAATAAATCTTCTTCATATTGCTTTACAAGGCAATAATCTATGATTTTTCCATATACATTGTCAGTTTTATAGCTCTTCATGCCCAGTTGCTAAAACACAGCCAGCAAGCATGAATCAGATAGCCGTAATTTCCACTGAACAGAGCAAACTAATTTATGACTGTAGTTTCTCTCTCAGAAGCTTTGAATGCCTGTAATCAACTCCTCCTTTTTGCATATCTCGTGTTCATTAAAGGGTGATGAAACCCTAAATCCTTGGCAGAAAAGCACTGCTGCAGTGACTGGGTTGGAAACTCTGCTGCACTACCTGACCACACCTAGCATCACTGTCGGGTTTGGTTGTTAAGTGTTGCTCTGTTGCATTGGTGACCACACCCAACAGTGATGTACCACTGTAGGATGTGCAAACTTACATCACTACAGCAAGGTAAAAATATCAACCACTAGATGACAGAAGGATTTTGACTTTCTAGATTTTCTGGGTTTCATCCTGACTTTCCCTGGTCACTCAGATCTGCAGGAAATAAAAACCACATCTGTTCACTTGTTGATCATATTGTTTACAGAGAACACACAGTAAGATGTTTCCACGCCACAGTAACCTGTTTCATATGAACAGCATCCTGACCAGGCCTCCTACATTAAAGGAGCTTACCCAAGGAGCTCCTGAGTGACTCTGGTCTCTGCGTGTCTGTCAGTGCTGCAGAAGTTCGGATCCAGAGTGCTGAACAGCGAGCCCTGAAGGCCGAGGAGGCCCTCCAGGCAGCGCTGGAGAAGATCCAGGACCTGGAGAGACAACTGCAGGGTCGCTCCAGTCTGGAGCCCAAAGGTAGGAGAACCTCTTCACTGTCACATCTTAAACTGACAGATCAACTGAAGAAATAAATAAAAAATGAAGTAATTACTGGCCCTGAATGGATGTCTTAAATACAGATATGTTTTATCACACAATGACAGTTCTCTTAGAATTAATCCTCTCAGATTTGATCCTAGTGTCTTTTCTGCTTTATGACCTATGTTCAATCAATGTATGTTTGTCTGGGTCTTAATTTTGGTCCATGTCTCTCTGTGATCCTGCTGCAGTGACTAAAAAAACACCAGAATCTTCTCCACCAGCGGCAACAAACACGGCTCCTCCAAAGAAACCCACTTCTGAAGCCAAACCAGGCAGCAGCACCAAGAAGACCAAGAAACGCTGACGTGACATCAGATCAGATCAGATCAGAGATGGTACAACTCTGAGTAGGACGATCCAATAAATGTTGAGCGAACTGTTGTGTCTGATAGCTTTTAGGCGTCTGTCTATTGTGTGTGTTCTCTATCATGACAAAACCAAAGAGGAATTTCTTTCCTGTGCGACATTCCTCCCACCATCACTGTCGTATTATGGCTGTTTTATACCAGTTACCAAAACCTCTGTGGTTGTGCATGTACATAAGAATACAAACAGGAGAAATTAAGATAGTTCAGTGACCAGATCAGCTCTCCAAGTATCAAGTATTGACAGTGTGAGTGTGGATGGAGCGCATTGGCTGAAGTTGTCGGTTGTATAAGGATGTATTTTATCTAATAATGATGCATCTGATGGTTTGTTTTATCTTTTTTTAATCCTTTTACTTTTTATGTTTCAACCTTTCAGACTTTTGCAGACTTTAATATCTGGATTGAATTTAAAGATATAAAGAGATACAATAAATTTGTATTGTCTTGCACAGTATGCTGAGACTGGATAATATTAGTCAAATAAACCCATCACTCTATAGCGCTTCACAACAACAATTTATATACCACAAGAAGAAGATTAGATTAGGAACTACCTGAAACAACCCTGAAACATTTTCACTTTGTATTCTTTTGTTACATTCTGTACTCTCAATTTTTCAAGATGTGGAAACTGTCAAATAATAGAACATACGTCCAAGAATCCACAATATATATATATATATGTGTGTGTGTATATATTTACATATATATTTACATATAGCTGAGTCTGTCAAACCTTCAGTGCTGAGTCTCATCATGATAAAACAACCAAGTTCCAGGGCACAGCAAATTCTTCAGGAAAATGTCACACAAAGCTTCATGTGATCTGAGTATCAGTATAAGATCATACAAGCACCAGCAAACAAAATTAACCGGAGGATTTAGCTCTAATTGCGTTAGCTTGGAGGAAAACATTTGATTATAAACTCATTAGCGCTCAAATTGTATTGAAGTAAACAATCATTCTGGTTGACAGCTCCCACACAATTAAAATGTCCAGGCCCAAGAACCACAGACTCACACTTATCTCTCCATGTGCTGTTCTCATGTAAGATGTCAAAGGAAATGAACAGGTAAAAAATAATCTATATTAAGTCCACAGTTCTGAACAGACACTCTATTAAAACTGTGACTTTGTTATGGAATTAAAAATTCTTAATTTCCATAAGGACTTTGTTCTGACACACTGGTGACATTAAAAGACAGGAGTTAATCATTTGGCTGAAGTGTCATCTGGATCAACATCCACTGAGGTAAATAGTAGACTAACTCTCAAATCCTACATTCCTACAACAAAATTGGTCAGCTGGCTTTTCCTGTCAACAGTGTGTCAGATGATTTTTTTGTGGTAGAAAACAAAACATTTTTAAAACCACCAAATTCTTTTCAGTTTCGAACAGAGAGGGTGTTGATGGTACACATAATTTGCTCTCATACATTATGACAATAAGAAGGAACATTTCATCTTAACGGTCCGTCTCTGTCACATCATGGGTGAGTCTGTCTCCGCCTCCCCCTCCTTCACCTCTCCCTCCCCGTCTGTGGTGAGAGGAGGAGGAGGGGGAGGGGGTGGTGGTAGGGGTGAGAGGTCAGGG
>OMLF01050502.1:0-10307 GCA_900302615.1 Holocentrus rufus
CAAATCTTGACCTCACCCTCCTCTACCTCCACCTTCACCCCACCCCACCTTGTGTCTCCCCTTCCTTCTCTCCTCAACTCCTCTCTACTGTCCTCTCGTCCCAATGACTCTTCAGTCTTCCTTTTTTGTTGTTGTTGTTTACTCCCTTGCCTCCTCTGTCTCCTCTCTCTGACTCCCCCATTCCCCCTCCCTTTTGTGTTTTGCTCCCCGCACCGCTCCCTCATCTTTCTATCCATGCGGTGCTGGACGTATTCCAATCATTACCTCCCTTCCCTTCCTCTTTCTCCATCATCATCATCATCCATCTCTAAACTCTTCTAAGTGTCTCCCGTCTTTCCTGTTTCTTCCCCTCTCTCCCTCTCTCTCTCCCTCCCATCCCCTCTGCCATCTGTCCTACATTGTTCTTCAAAACAAAGTTGAATCATTTAAATGGCCCTCTGCAGCCTTTCGATGTCTCTGTCCAGATCTCCCGTGGTCTCTGGTACAACATTTCATATTGTTATAGATCTTTGTGAATGCTTATTTACCAGAATCGGCTGCTCTGGGAATCCGTAGCTGCTGCCTCCAGCTTAGTTTCTTTCTTTCTTTTTTTATTTCTGAAACCACGTCTAAAAGCTATACTTCTGACAAATATACAAAAATGGCAACGACTATACTAGCTGTATAATTCATTCTGTGTCCAGGGCCCTACTTTTTCAGGAAGTAATTTCCTTGCTACCATCGATATTGAGAGCTGAACGATGCAGGTGACAGCAGATCCACAGGGCAGCTAATGTTGGAGGTTGACTGTTCTTGAAAGGAGGAGTAATGCTGAACGATTTAAATGTCTCAGCAAATTGAAATATTGCTTTAAAACTTTCATATCTACTCACTTTCAAACTCCACACTGAACCTATGATCTAATGAGAGTGAAATGGCCCCGATCATTGATGCCATTTCCATAACCTGTCATGCTGACTGATTCATTCCTTTTCCTCAATCTGTCTGTCCATTTGTCCAATTATTGTGATGAAGGATGTAGAGCGGAGGAATGAGTACTTGTTAAAAACCAAAGGTCACTTGCAGACCTGTGTAGGATATGAAATATATCACTAAGTAAAAATACTGTATGTTTAAACTCTGGGACTGAATACTGAGTAAAGTTATTCAAGTCTTATCCAGATTGAAATCTGCATATTTGAGCTGTTCATATTCACATGTGAATTAGTCAATGTGTGCAGTGAACATTTTGTGTTTATTCAAAGCCTTGGCTCTCTTTGTCCATCACACTGGAAAATCAAGCCATAAACTTTTCTCCTCCTGTTTTTTTGGCTGAGGCATTCGTTTGGTTAGAATCGTGGCACATGAAACTCCAGTAGGAAACATAGTCGTGGGTCAGTAATTGGGTAAAAAGCGGCAAAATGTAAATACTAGATCTGAAATGATTTGGCAAACCTGTTCTCTAAAAGCACATCCAAACCTGAATAGTTCAGCTCTGAATAGAAACAGCTGCAAAGTGCAGAGCTCGCTCCATATAAGACCCACATAACTTTGCACAGTTGAAATCAGACTCCATGACCATGTCGATGATATGACCATTTTCTCATGCTGTCGTCCTTGACATAAGTGTTACAAATTGTTACAATATGCAGCTCCTTGCTATAGACATCCTTAATGTGATGGCATGCTATTGTCCCAGCAAGGGTTTTTCATGGTCCTCTTAAACCGCTGCCACAAAGCACATTACTCCATCCAGTCAATTGGAGTTCAATGAGGGGGAACTTGGAACACTTGACAGGCCTGTTTGTTTTCAATAGTTGTACCACTATAGCAGTGGGAAGGGTCAGTCGCTGCACGGTTTGTCAGTGGGTGACTGGCTGTAATTCATAACTAGAATCTCTTTGATTAAGTATTATAAATGTGCAGGGATTAGTCTCAGGGGCATTGCTGCATCAACATATTAACTAATATACTGACATACATGGCACAGGGACAGCAGGACCTCATATGTGGTGCAAGGGAACAGTGTAAGACATAATAAAAACTATTCATATGAGTCTACAAATATACATTTAGCATCCGATCACCATGTGCTCCCAGGCATTGAGGTCCCATTGACAAGATATCATGAGGGTGGAGTAGTGCATTCGACCAGTGGTAGTTATGGTCCTGTATGTCCATAATGGGGGAGCATTTACAGTGTGCACAGTTCCAACAACAGTAACTTTGCCATTATAGCAAGGCCACTGTGAATACTTGAATCTGATTGGCTGAAGGATGTCCATTAAAACTGTGTATCAGGACACCTCAATTGTAACCCTTATCAGCAGTTTAATCCACTGCTCAGTGTATTCAGTTTATATAAATCTTACTGTAGCTAGCAATAACAGGAAACTAACTGTTAGGCTAACATTACATCATAGCTACATTAGCTTACGTTAGCCATTAGCTGACGCACCCTGCCCTGTTTTTAAAATCCAGATTGCTTAAAATCTATTGTGATAACTTTCATTAGGAGTAACATTAACACCAATACTAAGCTAGCTGTGCCATGTTTGTGTAAATATGTGTCATAGTTAATCCATTTTGGCAAATCCATGATGTCTACAATGCTGTGGCTCAAGCTGAAAGACATCTGGTAGCATTTCCGTTGCTACGCTGTTCCAAATAATTTGACTTGTAAAAAAAATAGTGCGGACAGGTCATTTATTTATTTTCAGAGCATATCATTTCGTAAATGAATTGACTCTCCCTATTGTTTAAATTACTGGCAAGTGGTTGTGGTATAAGCGCAATAATGCACAATGAGGCATCTCAATATAGGAAATTAATGGACTCTGGTGTTCGCTTCCGACTAGTCCATTAATTCCCTATACTGGGACACCTTGTCGTGCATTATTACTTACTTATCTGGGGAAGGTTATTCCGAAATATATAACCATTTGGGGAAAAAAACTCACTCCCTTAAATATATTGGCTGATATTTCAACAGCTCAGAAGTGACTATTTCATCCTCAAAAACAACAACAACAGTTTTGTAAGTGACTGTATCAGAGTAATAACCCAAAATTCACTTTCCTTTCATACCAGCAACACTTGTGCAATTGTGTTTGTCATTTTTGTCAAGTGGGGGATATTTCATTTTGGTATGAAAGTCTTCATTATTTTAACTGCAGGGAGTGAGGCGTGTAAAGCTATACTAGAGCTAATGCCAAATCTTTTTTATAGCAGTTATTGCTCAAACGTGATTTTAAAATTATGGCCAATACCAGTCCACTATCAAAAAGCTACCAATCAGTTCTTTTAACTCATATTTGTGTTTTGATATTAAATCCATAATGCAGAGTCAGTTTACTGTCTCTGCACTTACAGTATTGATTACATGCCAGGTTGTAGGTCTGCTGTTTGACGTAGGCTTTGATTTAAAAATGCAGCATTCATTTTTTATTTCCCTTTACAACTTTTATAAATTGTAAACTAAATTTGTCCTGTCCTTGTCTACACACGTCTTTATTATTCATGTGTAAATTACTTTCCTTGCGCCTCCTTCCCACTTTGAGAAATTACTGCGCGGTCAGATTCAATAGAAAAATCTAACATAATAAACGAGGCCTGGGGTCTCTTCTCTGTGCATCTGCTCTCTCTCTCTCTCTCTCTCTCTCTCTCTCTCTCTCCCTCTCTCTCTCTTGATTATCAGTGGTGAGTTACACTGCCGTCCGCTTTAATGGGCTCCACGCCTGAAAGTGCAAGACAAGCAGAAATGGAGAGAGCGGAGGGCCGTGAGAGGAGAAGAGAGAGAGAGCCCCAAGGTTTACTCATCTTTCTCTGCCTCTCCCCTTTCCTTCTTTGCCTTCTCCACTTCTCTCTCTCTGTCTCTCTTTCTCTCCATCACTGCTTTTCTGACTGTCCTTTTGCTTTCTTTCCCTCCCTTTCTCTCACTCTTGCTTTCTATGTGGTTAATAATCTCCCTCTTCCTCCAAACAGTGTCCCAGTGCAATAAAGCCACATGGCACTTGGTGCAGCAAATACCATAACTCACAGTTCCTAGTAATTGATCCCTGTAGTGCAACAGTCTCAGTTTTTCTTTCTCTCCCTCTCTCCCCTCTTACTCTCTTCTTCTTTCTACCTTTCTATCTATACATTTTCCTCCTCTGTCACCTCTTTCTTTCCCTTCCAACTTTTTTTCTCTAATTCTATTGAATTTATTGAGCTTTATTGGCAGAGGCTTGAATACAAATCTGCCAAAGACAATTATTTCCGTGTCTCCCATTATCCGCTCTCCTTTTCCAGTCCCCTAACATCCCATCCCGTCGCAGTGCTACATTCCTCCGTCCGCCAGCAAATCCCCTCACCTCATTTCATCCAATATCCTGTTCACATCCTTGCCAGGCCTCTGCGAACGCGCTCACCTGAATTCATAACATGCTTTTGGTGCCTCGTCGGTGCTTTAATTTCACGTGTGAAACTTTTCTTCTCGACGACAGTTGCAATTTTTGGCTAAAATTGCTCATCCTCAAACCTGGGCATGTGAGTTCTGGAATTGGTGGAGGAGCGGAGATGCGGCCCGCGGCCAATCCTGCACGATGTTTTCTTCCTCTTTGCTTTATGAAGTCCCTGTATCCCACCCCATCCCAACCCTACTCCTGTTCCAAGCCCCTTTGGTCTCCCCTGTAATATCAACAGGCTATTAGTCGTGTCCCCTAATAGTCAAGTGGTTAACTTCAGCACCTCTGGAGCCATGTGAACCCCTGCTGGCTTAGGATTGAATCCCTCCAGAACATTCTCTCCTGTTACTCCCTCTGGCCTCTCTGCTTTCAGGCTGTCTGAATAACTAAGAGAATGCTAAAGGTGAGCAGACTGCCACTGGTTTGGTGACAGTGAAGAGGAGCAGAGACTGACGGCAGCGGGTTCAAGAGAGAAAACTGAAATTGGAATTGTGCAGCGTTTGAGCAAGAGACGGCATAGGCAGCAGACAAAATCTGAAGAGGAAGAGAGAAACAGAATGAAGAAACTGGTTAAGAAAGAGAAAGAAGAGGAAGAGAGTGGGAGGGAGAGAGAGAGAGAGAGAGACAGAAAATCGCCTTGCTTCTCCACAGTGATGAATCTCCAGTGAGGCCTGTTTCATTACCCATCTGCCAGCGTGGAGATCAGCCGGTAAGAGCAGGCCCTGTGGGGCTGCAGCAGAAATATATGGCTCTTTAATAATCTCCACAAACACATTTCAGTACAGTATTGTACGGTACACCGCCTCCACACTGCTCTTTGGCTTTCCAGAACCTGGCCCCACACACTCTTCTCCACTCCTACATCAACTCAACTCGAACTCCCAAGTCTGCGGCCACAGAAGTCACACGCACCCAAGCGGCCTTTTGAGCAAAAATTAGTTTCTCATATTGAATTAATGCTTCTCATGAGGTCGGCCGCATGTCAATGACTGCGCATGTAAAGATAGACAAACAATATACACCATCCTTGGCCTGCCACTTTAACCCAGCACCACTCCACCGTTTTACCCTGGCAGCCAAATAACTGATGCAACACTGGAGTTGTTTCCGCAAGAGGTTTAACGCTGTCCAGAATGTATAAAGAGGGTCAAGTTATATTTGTTTCCAGTGTTTAGGCGGTGCAGCAAACACAATGAACCTGCACCTGACCCATCCTCCACTACAACAGCATTTACTTCTGTATGTATGTATGCATCCTCCTCTCTACAACGGAATAGTGTTCTGACTGTTTTGGTGTATATATTCCGTCACTACAACTTTTTTTCTTTTTTTACTACACTTTTACTACACTTCACTACTTTTACAACTACTACTAATACGACTACTAAGTGACTATGATTTACATCGTCTTTTCCAAAGTTGAAGTTTAAATGTAAATCAGGACCATTTCCATTAACAGCTTTTAAGTCAATAAAGCTTGTCATGTACGCGATGTCACGTGGGATTTATCGATCTCACAGGATCTATACAAATCTCACAAGATTTATGTCTCACCATTTTAAGAATGGAGCAGACTGTCCATGACATGCCTGCCAACACTAAAATCATGTTTTGAATTTCATATAAATCTATTTCTTGCATGACAGCAGTGACAACAAAATCCTTTGGCCAATGAGTTAATTAGAGAACAAGTGGTGCACACCTCTTGGGAACAAAGTCGCATAAAACAATGAAAGCAATTGTGATAGACTGTTACACAATGGACTTTTAAAATCTATTATAAAATCTTTTAAACCCATTATTTTCCTGACCAAGACAAAACTGTCCTCCAGGGAACGTAAAAACTGTGTTACAGTATTTTAAACTATATGAATAGACTGTTTCCATTCACGTTTTTCCAATTCTAAAATTAAAATTGCTCAAAAAGTGATAAAAACAGCTATTGTGAAAGGCAAATGAAGTGAGAACCATTTAGACTCACCTGACAAAAAACATGGAATAAGCACATCATTTTTCAGTGAGTCAGGCCACAAGAACCATGCAGACTCAACCATTAAATTTTGTGCTTGCTCCACATTTTTTGCCCGTTGAGTCTAAATGGCCCTGACTCCCTTGCACAGTGCACCTTTTGCAGCCCCAGACCCAGACACCCCCTCATCACTGTGATAGGGACTTCTACAGCCCCAACCTTGTTCACCACATAAACCCAGACATCCACCCTTAGCTCGTTCACCACCTCGGATCCCAACCCCCATCCCACCACCTTTCTCCAGCTGGTCCCCTCTTACTGTATATCCAGCCAATACCCCTAGTGCCCATTTCCTTCCGTTTAATATCTCCAGCCATTCTGCCTACACCACCTCCTACCTCCGGTCCTCAGCCCAAACTGCCTATCTCCATTCCCCACCCTCCAATACCTCCAGCCCTTCTGCTTTTACCATCCCCCTCCTGCGGTCCCTCTCTGAACATCAAACAGTCCACTACGGAGATGGATGTGGACATCTAACAACTGGATAGCCAGTTTACCCCTGTGTGAGTACAAGTCGCAATGCAAGGCCTGGAACACATGCCGCATGAATGTATTCAACAGCTCACCTCTGAGTCTGTCAAATTGATTTACAATAGTGGCAGCGATGTGCCAATGAATTTGTTAGGCAGACGGGAGCAGGGTGGGGAGGGGAGGGGGTTACTGTTGGCCTATAATTAGTCCTGCTGGTGCCCTTTCAGGTGTGTGTTTGTGTGTGTATGTGTGATGAAGAAGAGAGAGAAAGCAAGAGACACATAACTCCCAAAAAACAGTTAACTGTTGACACTAAAGCCTTCGTCTCAGCCCTATACTTGACCAGAGGAATGAAAGAGACAGACACTCAGAGTAAGAACAAAAGAAAAAGAGAGAGAGATTGTGTTTTTTATCTTGCGCAAAGATTGTCAGCCATGGAAACTAGCGTGACGTCCCCTATCAATCCCGATCATTCAGCCCTCAATCATTCGAGAACGAAAACACCCCAGCCTTGTTTCCATCAGGCGTCTTTCTCTTACCAACACCAGAAGGAGGTGAAATCTGCACAGCTTTCCCTTTATGACAGGAGCTGATGGCTGCTGAAAGCAATCTGGCGGCACAGGACTTTCAGATCGATACTGAGGGATGGCAGTGTAGTCAGCTAAAGCAGTACACCGGCAGCAGCGAGAGAGAGAGAGACTTGTCATGTCAAGTCTTGATGAATAGATCACTAGGAATACTAGCAGTCAGCTTTGACAACTAACCTCGCGCTGTTTTTAATCTTCCAGCCTGACAGAACTATGTTAAACTGAATGAAAAATAGCTAATAATTTATGGATCTGTCTCTGGGGATCCACATAGATATTTCAGTGCGGCACAGACGTTGCTCTCAAAGATTAAAATTTAGGCAGATTTGGATGGCGGGGCGGCCTTGCGGCTACACAGACTGTCCTGAAAAACCGAGTTCAAGCCCTTATGTCGACAATCGCCCTGCTGGAGTGTCCTTGAGCAAGATGCCAAATATCTACCAGTTGTACAGATCTCCCCTTAAAAAGAGCAAATAAAATACAAATATCCCTTAAGAGAGCACTATTTTAAGAACGTAATCCAGTGTGCCAATCCCACCCCTTTTGGATTAAACAGTTCCAATCCAGCACCTCAGTTTAGGACCACAACAGAATGATTGATTCTGTCATGCGAACATGTCATCAGATCTGTGGTCCATGCTGGATGAACACGTATACTTTGACGAATCGCATGTTGTTACCGTGGTTTCCCTCCATCTGCCAGCTGTCAATCATCCCCTCCGGCTGCTGTCACTCCTCGTGCGCAGACAGGATTTGATTATAGCCGGAGGGGGTCAAAGGCCACGTCAGAGTGACAACTCGTCACAAAGCGTGGAGCGCTGCTGTCGTCACCGGGTTCTATTTCTATGGCGGGGGAATATTTTGGTAAAAGCACACAGTGGGTAGTCTGCCCACGCTGTGGATTTTCACCCTAAACGGAAAAAGGCAGGCAGGATTTTGCATCTATGTAGGGATCACGTAGCAATATGACTGCCATGAGAAAAAAAAATCGAATCTGGGTCCATGTGCGCCTATAAAGTGTATCCATCAAACGGAAAAAACATTACACACTACACTGAGGTTCAACTGCACTGTGGACTGTCACAGACTTGTTACGCAGATACCAAAAATCTTCTAATGTAGGTCTGCACAACAGAACACGTAAGGCTCCGAGGTGACGTCTATGACATCCAAAATCATAATCTTTCCAGGCTAAAACATTACAGCCTGTCACCACACAAAAACCACAATCACCGACTCAGGGGACTCAGAGTATTTATAGGCAGAAGTGCCAAAAAATGCATAGACGTGGCACAGTGGAAGTCTAGAGATAAGAGAAGCAGGCTTGTAAACAGAATCTGTGAAAATCTGGGCAAGGAAGGGTATGACGACCACTGAGGTGCTCGCTTTCCCTACAACAGGAAAATTAAAAGACAGTTCCTTGAACCCTCAAACAAATTTGGATGACATGGCAGCATTTCTTTTATCGTATTTGCCTGCACTGACAGTTTGGTCACATTTGGTTTTGGGTCCATGTCCACCTTTGTGCTAGTCCTAGATCTTCTTGTCCAAACCTACTGGAGACATGGATTTTGAATAGGCAAGGGGAAAACTTCACTACATCTTACGTCACTTTCACACCTGCTGTGTTAAGGCCGCTTGAATCGAACCCCGGTGCATTTACCCCTTTGATGTGATTCATTTGGGCAGGTGTGAATGCAGCACTTGCACTCGCGTGACCAAACAACCGGTCCGAGACAGCTTGTGAGAGGCGGTCTTGGGCCGATTCCAAGCGAAGCCTTGTGCGATTCGACTGCACAGAGAATACAGTTCAACTCCGATCTGATCCAACTGCAGGAAGTGCACCAAACACACTGCATTTTATTAGCACAGGTCATGGGAGAAATGCATTGACTCGTCTTCTCTGATCAAACTGACATCTGATTGCAGCACGGCTTCTTTGGAAGAAGCAGAAGCCTTAATAAGCGTTCATATTGAGCAGTGTCTTCCAGATCTATTTGGCAGAAACACCAGAGCAGGATTACGTATTATATTTCTAACCAATGAATGAAAGACTTTTGTAAGTATGATTCCAGCCCTCAGCAAATGTTTTCTTTTTTCTGGTCTGTTAAATTTGTGCAGTGTGACATCAAATCAGACCAGGTAGAAAATGAAACAAAAGTCTCAGTTTCACTCTGATTCAGACCAGGCAAGCCGACTCATAGGTGAGAAAGCACCCTTAAATACTGCTGTGACCACCAGAAAAAAGTTCAGTGAGCTGGTCGTAAAGCAGATGCGAGCTAGAAGCTTACAAAGACTAAGGACTCACGCTTAGTATTAACTACTTGCACGGCCACCAGGTACATCCATCAAATCTGCTTTGATGTATGGCCTAATGAGTGAGTGAATGCAAATGCAAACTCTCTCTCTCTCTCTCTCTATCTCTCTCTCTCACACACACACACACACACACATACACACACAGTAGGTGTTGCTCTAGAAGTCTAGGGGTGTCATCAGTTCTTCGATGGTTTATCTCCGGGGAGAGAATCAGAGATGTGGCTTGTCACTCAGACAATCGGAATACCATACATCAAACAAGTGAAATGTCTTTGCCTGTGTGTGTGTGAGTGTGTGTGTGTCTACATGTCTGTGTACGTGCCTGTCTTTGTGTATAAGTGCTTGCTTGTGTGTGTATCCATGTGTATGCATGGATCTGTGTGTGCGTCTGTCTCTCCATTAGTCTGTCTTTGCTTGTGTGCTTAAGTGTGTGTGTTTGTGTGTGTATTCGAGTGTGTTTGTGGACAGGGACACTTA
>OMLF01050504.1:5715-15729 GCA_900302615.1 Holocentrus rufus
ATTCAGATTAAAAAAAAAAAAAAAAAAAAAAAAAAAAAAGATCTTAGCGACATAATCAGCCTGAGCGCCTAGACCTCAACCCATAGTCCACAGTTCATTCACATCCAGCATCAGATCCCAGTACAAGCTACTTAAAGGAACAGTTCACCCAAAATATCAAAAAAGGTATTGTCCCTATCACCCCTCGTGCAATTTATCCATCCAGCTAGTTTCTGTGTGATATTTCCAGTTTGTCTCACTTCATTCCACTACAATGGGGTTGTATGGGTACACAAACTGACAAAAAAAATTTAAAAACTAAACAGCTCTGTCTAAAAACAAAGCCATGGAATAATCAAAAGGAAGAGTTTCACTGGGAACTATTTCCTGCCAAAGAACACCACCAAACTGTATCTATCCACCCCAAAGGAGTATGAATTTGGGGTGGATAGACACGGGATGGATGGACAAATTGCACTATGGGTAAGTGGGAAAGTGTCTTTATCCTTGTATTTTGGACAAACTGTCCCTTTAACTGTTCAAATGCAAGACCCACCTTAGGATATGGAATGACGACAGTTTGAGGGTACTGGCCCTCGCCGTACCAGGAGTACTCTATAGCGGGGACCTCTGTGTCGTTGGACTCCACATAGGCCACGAACTTCCCTCCAGGCGACCACCAAAAGCCCTGATTGGACGAGAACATCTCCTCTGAAAGACGGAAGGTGAGGTGATGCATTAGGATTCATGACTTCACGCTTCACGCTGACATTATGAAGTATATGGGCGTCTTTATTTCACTGTCCATTAGTGTTTCATATTTTGTAAACAAATGCTTACTAAATGTATAAATGAATGTTGTTCAGTGTCACTCACCCTCATACACCCAGTCCGGGATGCCATTGAAAATTTGGTTCTCTTTCCCATTGAAAGTGACTTGCTTTGCCGGGGAAGTGGGGCTGGTCTTCACATACACATTATTTTTCCACACAAATGCCTAAAAAGATCATTTGGAGATTAAAAAATAGGCAAATTTAGCAAAAACCCTTGTTGTACTAACAGTGAGTGAAAAACCTAAAGGCTGGACCATCGTGCACTGCGTAACTCCTCTTCATTTTTTACATCTTTGAAGCATGACCTTTGTAATGTGAGCAGAAACTCGGCCCTTTGGCATTCCAGCGCTCTGAACCCTCCACAGATCAGACAGTGTTTGTTATCCCCCCCATTTTGCTCCGGTCCAGTTTATACAAGTGTTTGGGAAAGGTGTTGTTTGAAGTTCCTCATCGATCATCCGCTGAACGGCTGTGAAAAAGTTAATATGTACATATAACCGAGCTGTTGTGCCTGTCCAAGCTCACCAGTTTGTTCCCCTCCGGAGCCCAGGCAAAGTATTGGATTTCGTGGGGAATGTCAGGTGTTGACAGAAGTGACCTGTGATGAAGTGAAAAAGAAAGGATTTATTCAGAGATTGCTGGGATTGTAGTTCTCCAGCTGCAGTAGGTAGCTTTTCCACCATTCTCTATACTAAAAAAATCTCCATCTTAACAAGCTTTTTTTGTTTTTGGTCTCATTTTCAGTCTTCAAAATCTTATTTTTCTTAAAACAGTTGATGTTTTAAAATTTCTTTCTTTATTTTTTTACTTTTTTTTCAAGATTTTAACACTGGCTAAACTATCTGACTTAAGATGGAGATTTCTGCAATGTACTGAGGTCAACTGCCTTACTATAGTATTATTTTCAATTAAATATCTGTGGTATTTATGTATGCATTTGAGGCTTTTACCCAGAATGCCTTGCATTAGCATGAGCACATACATTTTTAGCATAGGTGACCCAGGGGGAAACTGAATCCCCAAACCTGCAATTATGTTGCACCAGACAGCACCTTGTTGATCAGGTGAAAATAAATGAATGAAAATGAATATTGAGCATAAACTGTGTCTTTTGAATACATTACCCATTTTCCCGGTGGCACAGTGTGTATGAAGCTGTGAATGAATGCCTCCACAGCTGACAGGACAAAAACAAAAAAAGAAAAATTAGATGATCGCACAGGAACTTTATAGGACAGATTTTAGTAGTCTGTAAAAGTCTGGCATACCTTGGAGTAGTTGCTCATGAAAGCAACATACTGGTGGTCAGCAGACAACTGGTAATCGTAGGCATCAAACTCTTTCTGTGTTGAAAAAGCACAAGAAGGATTCAGCGGCTCTCTGCCACTGCCTCCCCGCCACCTCGCAAACAACAGCGCATTTGTTTGCACTCGGTGTGAATGTAGTTTTCATGCCAATATCATGTGGTTCATGTTACTCAAACACACATACACTCACACACACACACACACACACACACACACAGAGGAATGGGTGAATGAGAAAAATAGGGTGACTTACAAATGTGGCGCTGTGTAAGAATTCTGTGTGGTTTTTAAATTTCATATTGTGAAGATAGACTGAGCCCTCTTTCTTATGCAGATACTCATGATCTATAGGGGACAATGAGAAGACATTAGAATAGAATAGAATAGAAAAGAATAGGATAGGATAGGATAGAATCATTTCCCTGGGGTGAATTCCAACTGCAGCAATCCGGAAAGACATTTTCCTCACTCTCCACCCACTGTGCTTGCAGGTTCAAACCCTCATGATAAACAATGACTGTACATGTTTCCCACCTGAGATCCATCTCATGTTGTAGGACTTGGGTTTCAGCGAATTGTTGAAGACATCCTCAAGGGTGAAAGTCCTCTCATTTATGTTGCTCTTATCCTCTAAACACACACACACCAAAGTTAGCCAAAGACAAACACATTAGCCAAAGTTAGATCTTCCCAGCATCATCAGTGATCTGAAGGTGATAGATTTATAGATATGATACCACACACACACACACACACACACACACACACACACACACACACACATCATGATCATCATCATAAAAGGAAGCAGTTTGTTGTAAAGACTTGAGCTGATAACAGACACAAGGGACAGTCTTTTGCTTCAATGCATGCTTGTTGAGCAATGCATTGATCGGGCAATTATGGAAATTCACCTGGTGAACAGTGACTGGATATGATGCTATTTTGAGCACATGCATATGTTCTGCTAGGGAAGCTGATTTTCCACTCCCTATGTGTGTCTTGGTCTAAATGGAATGGAACAAATATATGTATTTTCCATCTAGACCTTTGCTCCCAATTCTGAAATGGAAACGTCCTGTAGATTTTCCATTGCATTGCTTCACATTCCCTATCAGTGTGTTCAAGTGGTGCCGTTTCACACCCAACAGTCCAAATGGATCGTGCGTAATGACGCGTGCGTAATTTACTTTGATTCGCATGTGTTTTACGGTGCGCCCACAGATCAATAAGAATGTGGGTTTTCTCTTTTCAAGACGTGAATGATGAAATGATGCAGACTCACCGTTTAAAAATATCGCCGTGGGGACCGCTATCAAAATGACGACCACTGCCACTCCAAAGATTCCAAGGAGCACCTTGGCGATGGAAACCTGTTGAAAACGCAAGAGACAAGCGTCAGAAAGTCACGCACATGTAAAATCCAACATTACTTGGGTGTGTGAGCATTCATGACAAGTCAAAACGGACCATTGTTGCCGCGCTTAGGTGGAAAGTACCCTGTCCGCTCAGCTCAACACACAAAACTCCATTGACTGTCACCCAACTCAGTAAAGTTAAACGCACACTGCATAAAGTCGCTTATCTGTTAAATATTATCTCAAGTTCAGTTTCAAAGGTGGGACAATAAATGTCAGCCCGGAGTAAAGTTCGTCAGGTTTGGTCTGGTGTTACTATGTTTTTTGAGGAAGTGTCAGCAGCCGCTTATAGCCTCGGTCGTTTTCCAAGCGCTCTGCAGAGCAACATTAGGGCTCATTCGTTATGGTTAATGCATTAAATCGCCGTCATCTCTTTGAAAGTCGTGGCCAAGTTTACGTTTGCTCAGTGGGCTGGAAATTGGTTTGGGCAGAGCATCTGAGTCAGTTACTGTACTCGCCGACTATAGTAAATACAAGGGAAATGGTCTCTTGGCGTGAAAATAATTCATAATGTCTGCAGAAGAGGGAAGTGAGCAGTGAACTCCATATCAAATACTACGAATAATGTGGATCTGTCAAAGCATATGACCAGAGACGATACAAAAAAGAAACAAAAAGCTAGTCCTCGAAACTCATTCGTCCAAATACATATTTGAAATACGTTTAATGTACATCTTCTTTATATTGAGTTGCAGCCCCCTTTGGCTTTTACCTTTTTGCGACTCATCTGCGTGTACCTCATGATAACCGCGTGTCCTTGATATTTTTTGTGAATTCAGTGCAGCAACAAGTTATCATGAACAAAGGAGGAAATGCCACCCACCAGCTCAGCCAATAGTCATTAGGTGCAAAAACATTTAATATGTTGCTTGACTGGTTGTGATCACAGCAGACATACCTGCTGGCGATCTTGTGTTGTACTGTGAAGAGAAACTATCTTAGAATCACTGGCCTTTCCTAGAATAACTCCAGATAGCCCATCTTCTCCAATTTGTGTCAGGAAAATGTTGAAATACAGGCATGCTGACCTCAGAAGTCCTTTTATTTACAAATGTTATGATTTGTCCGCATCTCTCAGTCGTGGTTCATAATGCAATATCTCTGAATGTATTAGGCCCTGACTATCTGGCAGTCCTATCTGTGAGTTCATCATCACAGAACTTTATTGCAGATCCCAAGGTTTCCAAACATACCAAATATGTCCTGCTGAATTACAGGGAAATGTGTATAAAATGATGCACAAGACATGTAGATATTTTCTATTTGATGTAATGCTGTAGCCATAAAACAATGACATCATGGGTTTGAACATTTCACTCAATATAAGTGTGATGTGGCTTTAATGAAGCTGCAACCAGCAGATACGTAATTTTGCCCGACAATATGGGACGCTTGCAGGTACTTAAGGGGAATTCTGAGGAAAAATCAGGAAGTAAATTATGATTCCAGATGACGAACAGTCAGTATGTGAATGAGCATTATCTTGTAGACTAGATGACTATGCCGATGTGCATGACTAATTTCAACGCCCAGAAAGACCAAAGGCTAACAGACTGACTGTCATAAATGTCATACATTACGTTTACAGAGCCATTAATAGCCTCGATCACTCAGTCTAGTTCCCTTATAGGCAGTGTGAGAACTCGTGAGAAGTTATTTGAATCTGGGACGAACAGGCAGAGGCTTTTTATTGGGAAAATCCAGCCTGAAACACAACTCATGAGTTAATAAGAATAATGTGATATAGTGATGATCCCTGTGGGGAGATTCTCTGCTGCTTCTCTCTGTTGTTGCACTGCAGGGAGGTCAGAGGTCAGGAAGTCAGCAAGTCTGTATTTTGTGATACCAGTGGTGACAAAAGATGATGTCACGCTAATGGTATCAACTAAAACCAATAAATACAGAATTCTGGGGAAACAGAGAAGGAATTCGGTGCGCCTAGTAATTCTTGGAAACAGAGGAACGAAGCTAAAACAAAAGAGGGAGGCACTCTAGGCTCTCTAAAAGTGTACAAACAAGGAAGAGAAAATGGGATAAATAAAAATAAATAAAAATAAATGCTACTTCTTCAGTCAGGCAAGGCAATTCATAAATTCCAGGAAGGCAAGGAAGCAAGAATAGTTTTAATTTTTTTCTTTTCTTTTTCTTTCTTTTTAATTTTTTTTTTTTTTAAGTATCTTATCTTTCATAGAGATTGACCAGATTAAAATAAAAGTCTATTTCATTCTATGGTCCGTGGAAGATTCACTCTGGGTACACTCTGTAAGTGCTGAGCAGTCAAATCAAATGCTAAAAGCCTGTTAAAAGCTTAACAAATACGCGGGCTCTACCTTTATGGGGAATAGACACCGTGATCCGCACTTGTTCCCTCTAGACCGGACATCCTCTGCAAACAAATAGTCAGTAGTTCTGTTCGCTAATGTAGTGCCGCTTGTTTGCAGAGCATTACTTCATGGATGCCTCCATTTACCTACACTAAGCTTGACAGTAAACGCGACTAAAATCGTTTATAGGTGTCACTTTGAGCGCATTTGGTCTGATTGGGCAAACAGTTTTGGTGTGTGCATGTGTGTGTGAGAGAGAGAGAGAATAAATAAAAGAGAATGATTGAGAGAGAGTGAGAATGGAAGTAATGCAGTAAAGAGAATGAGACAGATTTAAGAGGGAGAGGTGTGAGTTGCAACGACTCAGGTACTGCATGATCATTTAAATGTATGAAATGGTTTATTGGTCTGTTGCTTTGTACATAAAAATGATTAAAATCCATTGCTTTTTAGGGTGCATCACAGCAATATTTCAAGATATTTGCCAAGGCTATCGTGCATTGACTCTCTGTCTAACCTTATACTGACGCTATTCAAATGGATAACGAATGTTATACACAGTGATGGAAATGACCAGGTTTTACTGGAGGAACCATACCTGGGTGGGATCATTTCCCCTTCATTTTATTAATGACAGATTGGATGACAGTGCTTATTCAGCTTTCAGAAACATGCTCCTCTCCGCTGCATTCTGTCTCTTCAGTTCTCTTTTCCTCTCTGTAAAAGACAAATGACATAAAATGAGAAGGTTACCAGATGAACTCTTCATATGTATTGAAATTCTGATGTTAACATGAAATAAATGTATATTTGCCTTTTAAAAAGACAGGGTTGACACTGCATCTTCTTCTCTACTCCGCTGCGTTCTGTCTCTTCAGTTCTCTTCTCCACTGGACTGTTTCTGCTGCTTCACTGCAAATCAGGCATGTTGCCAAAAACCATACTTTTTATTGTTACAAAGAAATCTAATCTCACTTTGGGTATTTTCATTAGAGACTGTACAGGATGTTTTCTTCATTTAAATGATGGACGATTACAGGCTAAGTACATGAGCTGTTTATGAACTCAGCACTATAGTACCTCATAAAGACATGTAGTAAATGTATACATGAACTTAACATAAACTAACAATTTACACATCACATGGACCAGGGCTACTAAACAACTGCAACCCAATGCAACACACTTAATTGCCCAAGTTACATTATTGATGGTAATTACCATAGAAAGTACACCTTCTGCTAATTTAATGCCCTAACAGTAACAGGCAGTTATTGCTATTTTACTATATTATTATTATTAGTAGTAGTAGTAGTACTAGTAGTAGTAGTAGAAGAATATGATACACTGCATACATTTCAGTTTCAGTTTGTCTTTACAAGAGACTCAACTTTGTAAAACAGCACCAGATCGAATGACACTGTTGCTATTCAATATAGGCTACTACGAAATACCTCACCTTTGAAATACATAAAATTAATTTGATATCGGCTCTGTTGATTCTTTGTTTCAATTTATTTATTTATTTTACAGCTATATTCTAAATTCAATATTCTAAAAGACGCCAGTGATTTGTCAGAGGTCTTAAGTCTTACTGTAATTATATGTACTGTATATTTACCGATAGGTAATGCAAAATTACACAAGAATTTTGAATGGAGTTTGGTATATTTATCCTGACGAGGACATCACAAACTGTTTAAATATAACAGTCATTCATGTTGACTCACACTGTCAGCAAGCTCGACTTTTTCTACTGTAGGAAAACAAATAAGCAGAAACACAGACTCGCCCGCTGCTGTCTTTCTCCGTGAACGGATCAGAGCTGACTGAGCCCTGCTGCTCCTGCAGACAGCGGCTCTCCAGCAGTGGGCGATCTAAAGGGAGAATGACAACAGAGAGTGGACTACTCTGTGACAGGGCGGCTTTATCAAGTTGCATTGTAACAAAAGTAAATCAACTATCTTGCCAACCACCCCCATTAGTTGTTGAGGTGTTTATCGACAGCTGTATACCCGTTATCCGCTGACCTGTAGTCCAGTCTGATACCAATCTGATGCTGGCACAGACACGCTGGTTCCAGGGACTCTGCAGTATCACGTCTTCCCATTGGCTGTTCTTCTTGTTAAGTACTGCTTAATGGCCTCCCATTGGTTGCATGGGCTCTAACCGGATTTGTGGTGCGTTCAAGGACGTTCAATTTCATGAACATGCTTTAGAAACAGCGTAAAACAGCTACGAGCTATTTCCCTCTATAAAAAACAAACAAACACTGAATAGATTTTCGAAATCTGAGGAGGAAACCCGTCCCCTCCCCTGCGTTCCCCCCATTTTAGCACTGATGGTAATAATCAGAACATTTTATTTACATAATAATCCTATACATGGACTTGATCAGGACATAAAAGGCATACAAACAGGTTATTAAGAATTTGAATCTAACAGGGATATGGATTACAGTATCCAGAATACTGTGACCTCACACACACTTTTCCATATCAGCTCTTTCCTTTTCACTCCAGAATGTGTCAACTTTTTTTTCCCCATGAAGTGAATTCATAAAATCCATATCCAAATCTATTATGGATTAGTTTTCTGTTCAAAAGAATTTTAAGTATGGTACTTCCTACATGCGCATGACATCAGTGATGTCATAGCATACACCTGTACATGTCTAGATTACTGCAGCTTTTATATTCACTGCTCAATAAAGTAATAAGATAGAGGTATTGATCACATACATTATACAAGCAACTACAATTTTATTCAGTAGAAACCACAATGTTTATTTGCAACATTCAGTTACAGAAAATATAGAGTGTGATGTATATTTAGAATGTAATGAGATATATAAAACACCAAAAAACACAAAAGTCTAAAGGAAATGTATCTTTTAAGAGTGTTATTTTATATTATTTTTCTGCTTTATTTGACAGCAACAGATAGACAGGAAAGAGAGGATTACATGCAGCAAGGGGTACGGGGTCGGAGCAGAACCCATTTTTGCATCCAAGTGACGTTAGATTGTTACCTGTGTTGTTACCTGGAGGTTATGTGAGTAAAATGAGAGACACAATTACAAAAACAAAAAAACAAAAAAAAAACAAACAAACAAAAAAAAAAAACAGCCACAGCCAAACAGCCACAAAGACATCTTAACAAAACATTTTTTGCGATCCCATAAATACATTCTTTTGACGCTAACTTTATCAATCACCCCAGGCTGCGTTCAAGGCCAGCCAAGCACGTTGGGAAAGTTAGAACTTTGTACCTCCTTCTCTCGCTCTTCTCTAGTGGCCTAGGCCACCCAATGGCCCTTTAACAAAACTCCCATCTGTACAACCTGATCATAATTTTAATGTAAAACATCCCAACTTATCCATTCATCATGACCCCTCCTGCACAGTTTGAAACCAGATCACTGAACTTCTTCTTGTCAGTAATGATGAAGTGAAATGTGCTGACACCTCTACATCCAAAATCCTGGACTTACCCATGACAGCTTGGACAAACCCACAAAACTTCACTGCTCCAAAGTCAGTGAAATCTCTATCACTCTTCGGCTTCATCGGCTACCTGGAAAACCAAGACATAACTAAAGAAAAGCAGTTGGGACCACTACAGACAACACAGTTAACCAAGTTTCAAATACAGATTTACATACAGATTCTATTCATACATACCAGGGTTTCTGCAGGTTTCAGCAAATTAAATGTGAGACTTTTTATGGCCTTTTTAAGACCATTCTGAAGACCTATGTCAGGTCCATACTGACAAAAATGTATAAAGGATACCTGTCCAGAGGCAGCTTACTCAGCACTGTAGGAGTCAGTGTTGTTAGTGCAGAATGGGCTGTGCTGGGTGTTCTCACATAAATTCTGACCGGGCTGCACAGTTTTCATTAGTGGTTTTTGGTTCTGTGTTGGTTTCGTGCAGTTTTCCTACAGTGTGATCAATACAAATTTCTAGTTAATTCTGTATTTGCACCTGCCTGAAAACTAATTCTAACCACCATTATGGGGTAAAACAACCCCACATAAAGCACCTAAAAGGAATCAATAGAGGCGGGAGATGAATACACCAATAAGACAAAACAAGAAGACAATATCAAGATAAAAAAAAACAGTATACGCAAACAGACAACCTGTTGTAC
>OMLF01050507.1:0-13239 GCA_900302615.1 Holocentrus rufus
GGTGTTGGGCTCAGGTGGGCGAGAGGAGAGGAAACTTGGCAGGCAAGTAGAACAGAAGAGGAGAGAGTGGGATTGTGGGTGATGGAGAGAGTGGGAGTGAGGGAAGAAAAGCAAGGAAGAAAGAAAGAGAGAGAAAGAAAGAAAGAAAGAACGGGGGTGCAAGCGGAATGATTCAGTCAGCTGAGAGAAATTAAACACATACTAGGCACAGTTTCTCCTTACATTAAAGGGTTAAACCAACAGAGTTCAATGATTATCCCTTTTTTTTCTCTCTCTCTCTTCTCTCTCTCTCTCTCTCTCTCTCTCAGCTCTTGCGTCTTCTCCAGCACTCTAAAACAGGCCTATGTGCATCTCTGGGGAACACATGTGAATGAGGAGAGCTGAGAGGCACTCAGCGTCTGTCCTGCTTTTACATCCTGAACACACACACATACACACACACACACACACACACACTGCACTCATTCACTATTTACAGAATCCCAGCCACTATGGAGACTATAGAGACCGAGCCCCTTAACAGTGTCCATTCTGATTTCTCACAACACCTCTCCCACACCGGGCGGCCATGATGTGCATTTTCTGCCTCGCTATAGGCCGAGCTTGCCTGTGCTCACTTCACCATAACCCGATCAATACGCCTCTAATTAAGCTTGAAATGGTAATGGTGATGCCGCATATGTTTATGGTGATGCAAGTGGTTCTTGTGTAAAAAAAAACAAGACAGTGTTTGCTGACACACATCAATACCAGAAACCCCCCTCCGGAGGAAGCCATATCGCTAAGTGGCAAAAACAACAATCATATTTCCTCCCACGATAATTTACCCCATGGGTAGATTTAGCTCTGGCAAATGAAGAATAATCAGCCCCGGCAATATTCTTCTTTGTCAAATGATCAGAGCATTTACGAGCGTTTACACAAAAACCACCGGAGACATCAGTCAGCTAGCTAAATCACATCACTGAGAAATGCAGCAGTACAGAGCCGGGTGTCGTACAGCCGCTCGGCAGCTTATGTATCAGGAGCGGCTAATTGAATATAGGCTAGGTGTGTTACTCTGCGCCATCTGGGAGCCGCCGCTAATCATTCAGTTACTCTAACAACTTTCCAATGTTTTAAAGCCTTTATTACTCAGGTTCTTCTGGGCGAGATGAAATCCCCCCTCTAAGCGGAGACCAGTTAAGACGGCATGATGTGAGAGTGTATCCTGCTGGTTTCCACAGCGCCCCGAGGCAGGCCACCTAATCTACAAAGCCTCAGCACTCATCCGCATGGATCAATGGATAACCAGGCAAATATTAGCACACATCTCCCCCTCTATCTGCCTGCCTGTCAGACTATCTATGGGTCTGTCTGTATGGAGAAATTAAATCTGCTTGGGAGCCGTGTCCACTGAACACCACGCCAACGAACCCTGACAGGCTCTTAAAACTCAAGAGCTATGAAGGTTTTACAAAGACAATGAGGTTGGTTGTATCCTGCTTTGGTATGAAGTCATTATCACGATGACGGACTTTAACATTACTTTATTTAAACTGAGTAAAATTATGCATGTTGTCGGAGTCATGACAACTGTACACTGTATTCTAAGCCAATATCCAATAATATTGAATATTGTGATATTTGTGGCCATATTCAATATTTTCTGCAAAATAAACCCATTTTAGATTTTTGTTTTAGATGCACTTTATTCTTTAATTTAACTTTGACTGAAAAGTTAAGTAGTTGGAACTGCAGTTATATCAACTGAAGGCTGCACAGAGTAACAGTAATAGCTTGCACAGGTAATTTTGATTCAAAACATGACAGTTTTGAATAATGTGCAAGAAACAGTTCATTTAGGAAATTTTAGAAGAATAATCTAGAATAAAATGAAATGAATTCATTTTTTAAATTGTGGGATTGATGTTGAAACATTGCAATAAAAACAAATATTGTGTTATTTTGACAAGACAATATTGTGATATTAAGAATATTGCCCAATCCTATGGTTTTCATTTGTGTTATGAAAGATATATATGGCAACACAAGACTGTCAACACTTTCCAATCCTATTGGTGTGTTAATTAGGGAGTGCGGTGTACATATGTGCTGCAGCCTCTGTAGGGAGCACGATGTGAGATATAGAAGATGTAATGTGTCTTTGTTAGAGTCTGATGTGTGTGTGTGTGTGTGTGTGCATGTTTTCTACAAGCTGTACGTTGTGTTGTGAAAATAAGAGGAAGAAGACAAATGGATTTACTCGGTGCTGATAGTTCTGTGCCATCCTCCCCACATACCTCCATCATCTGAATTGTTGGAGTTGTTGTCTTGGCTGTGGGGCCCTGTGGTGTGATATTGGACATGTTGTAAAAGACTCACACTCCACACATTAGAGCTGCTAACATAGAGAGACACAGTGAGAAAAAAAAGAGAGAGAGAGAGACAGTGTGTGTGTGTGAGAGAGAGAGACAGAAAGACAGACAGCGTGTGTGTCTGAGGGCTGAATTACTGCAGGGCTGTCTGGGGCAGCAGTGCAGAGAGGACAGAGAAGGGAAACAGGAGGGAAGAGAAAAACAAGCTTTTCTTTTCTGCTTTAATTTTCCTGTGGGATGTGAGGGGAGGGGAGGTGTTCGGCGCACCCAGATCAATAGGAAAGTTTGTCTCTGTCAATGTGGAGTTCGGCCCAGAATACAGGATGCACAGCCACGGTAAAAACATGCCACTATTTGAAGCTCCTCCATAGATTGATGAAGAAATGCGGAAATACACAAAGGAAGCTTTCTCTTTTTCAAACGGCTGGAGCGACAGATGTACTGTAACAGTGATGAATAATTGTTTTGACAGTCAAAGTGAAGCTATGTTGAAATTTACGACCCCTGCCTGGTTACACGACTAAAATATCCAACATTACAACTGTTGCTGCATCTTAAAAGATCGCTAAGTGTTATGAGAGAAAACAGTGCATTAAAACTTTCAATCAAGCTGTTTTAAAAAATCATTTGGCATTTTAAAACATAAACATAAGTACTCTGAAATGGCATAGGTCATGCTTGGAAACATCTTTGAGAGATATTGAATTTGGATAAAAAAGGGAAATTTGTTTTTCTACACATTGTAAAGCATTGCTCTACATTTCTAAGTAAAGACACACAACGGCATTTTGGACCGCTAATTAAAAAGTTCCTGTTCACGAGCAGAGTGGGGAAAAATAGGTCATTCTTCTCGAAAAATAAAATGTTTTTGCAGCACATGCATGAGGACACACAAGCAGGGGTGTGCAAAGGGTGAATGAGCACGTCTGTGCACTTGTCGTTGATTAGTCTTGGCAAGCCAAGTGGATTTTCCCTCAGAATTAAGCAGGCTAATTAGCTGCCATTCATGTGAGGAGGTGGTGGGTTTGCATGGAAGTGGGGTGCAACTTTGCAAAGCTATGAAAATGGATGCAACAGTGGAGACAACGTGAAAACAAAATCTGAAAGCTTTATGCAGTAATAAATATATTTGGTTTGTAAATGAGGTGACAAAAACGCACGTTGGCCATGTGAGTGGAAATGACACCAGGTTGTAATTTGTGTTTGTTGGTGTTTATAATCCTAATAATGCTGGCAGGCTGTGATATGACTGCAAACTGGACCTGAGAGCTATCCACAGGGAGGACGCTTAAACCACAAGGTCACTGCACATGTTGAATCTGACAAATATTTAATCACCTATGGTGCTTTTGTCCATGGGAGCAAACAATCACAGGCATAACATGAACTGTTACTTGCTGGATTTTTGAATGAGAGTTTTTGGTTTGTTCGCTTTGTATAATGGAAGAAATAGAGCATGCACATTCAATCAAACTGTATATAGAGTTCACACACTGAATTGAAAATTGCTTCAGAAATTTAATAACAAACCAGATTAGTGTTTCAAGTGGCTGCTGGCAGGGCGACACAGGTGACTGCAACAGGTGAATCAAATAATCATAAAAGTGGGTTATTATATACAAATACTCATTTTATCACTACAAATAAATCTAAAAATATACAAATTATCAACATATACACAAGTGTACACTTAAGTCCAGGGATTAGCTTGTTTATTTGTGTGTTTGTTTAATGGTGATTTACCTTAAGAGCGTACCTCCTTTATCTTATTTCCCCTGATGAAGATCCTAACGGGATGGAAACACTCATCTGATTTGTCGTTAAATTTTGGGAGCAATTCTTAATTCAGAGTGTTTTTCTTACATAAGATAAGTGAAGGTGGAAAGGGAAAGGAGGACAGAGATGTAAGAGCATCATATAAGACAGACTCCAACCCATGTTAAGTGAAGAAATGGTTTCTTAGGAGACCGAATTCGTCCACGGTGCCGCCGCAGTCTTTCAGCCATATCTTATCGGAATCAGATTGCTGTAATTTACCGAGTACAATGGGTGCAGACAGAATTTGACCTGGTTAACTGGTGCTGACACATAAGAAGACAGTTACACAATAAAGAGCAGACTCTCTATCTTCACACCTTTCATTTTCTAAAACCGGAGGACTCGTGTTCAAACCCCCCCGTGTTGACAAACATCCACCACGATGAGCAAGACGCTGAATAACCTACCAGCTCCAGGGGTGCTGCGCGATACCTCTTCACTTTGACCCTCTTCAAAAAGGAGAGCAAATCGAATTTTTCCCACAAGTATCTTCTTCTTATTATTATCCTATCATATCTTTATCCTGGTGTCAGGTCTTGCTGCTTATGCACTGCCAAAACAAGCGCATGAACTGTATCATTTTCTTGGTTTCAAAACGCAGTCATGGTGTTTTGAGCTGCTCTGTACTAACACTGTGTTCCACCACCCACTACACCGCCTGAAGACCTGATTTGAGCGCTGGTTTGAGTGCAGCTCATTATTGCAATGTCACAGAGGTGGGGAAAGTATCAGATGATACAAAAATTCGATTTTCACAAAGCAACCTTGAGGTAAAAACGCAGCGGCTGATTGTATAAGTCGGTGAATTAAAATGCCACCCTCTATATTCTTTTATTGTCTCTCTGTCTCGATTTTCCTTAATTCTGTGCAGTCGAGGGTTTAGCGGAGTGAGATTTGATTATCAAGCTCTCTCTTACACAGGGAATAGACATTTACCTCATCTCTCCTGCTGGTCTGCTCAAACACGCCGTTCTCTCTCCTCATCTCTCCATTCCCCCTCACAGCCCCTTTTCCCTCATCCTGTCTTTCAGCTCAATTTTCTCCTCTCTTCTCCTCGGCCCTCCTCTCTCCTGTCTTGCCCACTTCTCTCCTGCCTGTGATACACAGGAAATCGATAAGCCCAGCATCAACATTATAACAACATTATATCAACTCTGTCAGTGCATAGGCGGGCCGATCGTTACCGTGGACATGAGCGCTTGCTGTATCAGTTTGGACCGGAGCAGCGTTCTGATTGGCAGAGAGTGCAGCATTGATTTATCTATTACTGAGTGGAGATAGCATTAGTGTTTATCACACAGACTTTATGCGCTGCCAGGGAGAGGTTAGGGAGATTGTTGGTGTGTTTGTGAGTGTGTGTGCAGTGGGTGTGTGAATGCATAGGTGGATAAGATGGGTACAGGGACATGCATGGTATATGTATAGGCCTAAATATGTATGTGGGATTGTGTGTGTGTGTGTGTGTATGTGTGCATGCAGTAATGAGTAATGCTTCAGACACAGTGATGGTGAAGCAGAATGAAACAGGAAATGGGAGTTCCTTCCTGTGGCAGGTTCAAAGGTCGGGTTAGAACGGGAATTTCAAGTTCCTGTCCTGACGGAACCTAATTATGTTGAAAGGTGAACTATGTGTCGTCGATGGCAGGAAGAAAAAAGTACAGATGAAAGGAAAACGAAGACAAGAGGGTAATGCAAAACAGGAGGAAGAGAAAAGTTGATTTTTAAAAAATGTTACAGACACATTCTTTTTTTCTCACTGGTGCTGGGTACAGAAACAATCGCCCAATTTCAAAAACTAGGCCTGTAACAAGTGTCACTGCAGTGTTCTCCGCGTGTCTGTGCCTATTTTTGAAAATCGAGAAGGGAAAGTGAGAAACAGAAAAAGAGGAGGGTTGGGTGGGTGGAACAGCTCCATCTAAGTAACTCCAGTCCAGCTCTGCCTCTTTCTCGCTCCCCTCCCTCTTCACCCTCCCTCCGCTCAATCCACTCTCCCTGCTCGCTCCACTCTCTGAGCATTACGTAAACTAAGTGCCATGAGCAGATGAGGGGGCAAATCCAATCTGCTAAAAAGCAGCAACTCAACTCCAGAGCCATACGGCTACCATTCACCACTTGACCCAAATCTGGCGCTGCAGCGCTGCAGTTGGGCGTCTCTCCACACGGCAGGTCTAGGTGACTGTTTTTGTTCTTGAGAAGCGGATCTGCATGTGTGCCTGTGAGTGTAAAGACATTCCTGGGCCTATGTTTGGATGTATGTATGTGTGCATGAACACGTTTACATGCATATCCCGTTTGTTCATTGCTAAGCCTATTTGTGCATGCCTTGCATTCAACTCCATGCTCTGTGTCTGTGTTCACTTTCAGGATTAGCGACTGGTGTTTTCCAAGCAACAATCCTCCTTTCTCTCCATGAACATGAGCTCCCATCCACTTCAGTCACCAGCAGAGATTATCATGTCAATCAGCTATATTAAAGAGCCATAATTATGGCTTCATAGCCTGCAACAGATTTAGACCAATGCACAACACTGCCCCACATTCACATAATATGGCCTTTATTGAATACTGCTAACAACAGATGCTTTGAAGCCACTGAAATGAAGAGTTAATACCATAGAACAAATACTACTCATACTGTACATTACAAGTACTGTGTATGAATGAATGTATTTGTCTTTTTTGGAATCGTTACAGAAATGCTTCAGTGGATTCATTTTAGCTCAGCATCAAAGAGCAAATGTAGAAAATACAAAACAAAAAAAAAGGAAAAAAACAAAACAAAACAAAACAAAACAAAAAAAACCCCGAGGATTTGCATTTGGGAAGAACGCACACCAAACAGGCAGAGGAACAAAGAGAGGGAACTTCTGCCAACTTGAGCGATGAAAAAGAACAGAGGAAGTTAAAAAAAAAAAAAAAGGCACGTGTTTGAAAAAGAGAGCGAGCGCAGGAGAGAGAGAAAGCCGGGTGTGAGGTGAAGTGAATACAGAAAAAGGGGGGAATGATCTTGAGCTTCAACGTCTTAAATGAGGAGATGTTTGAGGGGATGGTTTCACATGGTAAGGCTTTAAACACCAAAATAGCAGAGGAAAAGAAGTATTTTCTGCACGTATTTTGTAGTGTGTGTGTGTGTGTGTGTGTATAGGTGTGGAGACAGGGAGGAGACTAACCTAACAGTCCTAACAGTCCTTGCCGTCAACATTTTACCATTTATTTTGCTCACATGTGGCTTTTAAACATGTCGTCTACTGCTTGCTGTTTTCTCTTTCCCGTGAATTCTCTCTCTCTATTGGTTTCCCTTTCTCTCTCGCTCTCTTTGGTTACCCTGCTGGTCCCGGCGAAAAAAAAAAAAACACAAAACAAAAAAACTTTTCATTTCCCCGGCATCTCCCTCACTCCCTCTTTTCTGCCTGTCTTTATTTGAACAGATAAAAGTGCTGTCGCTCCCTGACAAGTCGCATTCTGTTCCTTCCTCCTCGGAGAGAAGAGGAAGTACGTGACTGACAGAAGGAGGAAAAAGCTGAAATATGCAGGCACAAAAGTTCACTGTGTTTATGGAGGCTTTGATCAGCTGAGCACCTGTCTGCAGCCCCGAGGGGCGCCGCGGTTCAGGAGGTCAACGGTGCACTGCAGCTCTTTCTCACTACACTGGATTTCTGCAGCAACAGATCAGCTGTCAGTACACACTAACAAGGTCAAGACAACACAGCGCTCGGTTTGAAGAGTACATTCCAAACAGAGATATTCATCATTTGCAAAAAAAAAAAAAAAAGAAAGAAAAAAAAAAGCTACACCTGCTCTTATGAAATGATTAATACACAATTCAAAATACTTTTCAATAGACAACAGGAAATTTGGGTAATTGAATGGTTGCAAAATGTTATAAAGACTAGATCATCTGTAACTACTGGCTGAAGTTTTTCTTTGTTTATTTATATATTTATTCATTTATGAAGTGGATCCATATCAAACTGACCCAGAGGAGAAACACTGCCTTGACTTCAGTGTGTTGTAGAGAAGTGCGGAGAGGTGGAGTTTGCAGAGTTAAAACTTGAAAAGGAATGATGAAAAACGAATCCAAGAGTCTCTTGGATTAATGATTGACCCCTGTACCAGCATATATCATAAACTGATACTTTACATCTGATACATAACATATAATATTCATGGAGCAACTCGATCCATAGACTTTTGATACCATAGACTATAGGAACTATATACCATCTATAGTTCTTATAACTGCTCCTAAGATGACTTATTTTATTTTATTTTTTTTAATTCCATGTATTTCATATACACATGATACATTGGGTAAATAAGACCGCTTTGGTGTTGTTGCAAGGTTTATTTTTTTAACTTTGATGGGGCTAGGTTAATGACTCCTGCAGACTTCAAGTCTTTATGCTAAGCTAACATAAAATGCTAACCATAGGACCTGAAGGTGAAACTGATATGGAATATTTTGTCTCAGTCTGACTAAGTTGAAAAAAGGGTATTTGGCCCAAAACGTCGGCATATTCCTTTAAAAAGCTTTTCTGGTTGAAGTGCCTTGGATTAGTTTTTGATTATTTTTAAACAGAGCACAGCTGGTTGGAGTAAAAAAAAAAAAAAATGCACAAACAAACAAATCATTTGAATCCTGGCCTAACACAGAGGCATGCTGGCTGAGGAACAAATGTCCTGGATGAGGAAAGTGTAGCACATTAATAGGCCTTGTTCTATTAAAAGGTGACGTGCATGTAGAGCAGTCAGGAAGAGACAGACGCAGAGGAGACGGAGGAGAGAAATGCCTTCTCACGTCTCAGCAGGGACTGCAGGATGGAGGTGGGTGGAGGTGGACGGCTGGTAGCGGGTAGGAGGGGAGGGAGCGGCATCCCTGACACAGAACTGCAGTCTGTTTGGATTACATCACATACATCTTTCAGAGCCATTACCACTCTGACTGGGGAGGAGGGGGCTGCTGGTGGAGGTGGTGGGAGCAGAGATAGGAAGGAAAGGGAGGGAGGATAGAGAGCCAGAGGTAGACAGAGGTTGGGAAGAGAAAAAAAATGAAAAAGAGTCTGTGTGGGAGAGAATAGAGAGGCAGACACAGAGAATGGTACAGGTAGAGAGAGAGAGAGAGAGAGAGAGAGGGAGGGGAGACGGAAGTAGGGCGATGTGGCAGAGCTAAATTTATTATGGTTCCCTTTCTCTCGCGGAGAGCTCGGAAGGCAGTGTGAAATATTCAGAGAGGGACCGGCAACAGAAACACCGGCGTTCTGTGACGTAACGGAGCTGCAATGCTGGAACGACGCCCACAGAACTCGGCGGCGCTCAAACCTCGTCGCCTCGTCGTCGCCGCGCGGCCCGGGCTCTGATACTCATTTCCAAAGTCACGCAAAACCAATGACACTGGTTTCGACTTCCGAGATGGGGGTTTTTCAAAAATAAAACTTTTGTCGGCGGATTCGGCACATGATGTCTCAAACAGACGATACGGATGAATATGCATGTGAGTGTGAACTTTAAAAATAAGGTTTGTGCCTTGAGAGACAGAGGTAGAGAAGTAGGGACACTGCCACCCTCTGGCGCTCCTTAATCACACTCCACCTCCACCTCCTCCTCCTCCTCCTCCTTTTGAATGACTTCTACCATTACCCCAATCCATCAGCTGCCTCCCAAACCTGTCTTTCATCCCCTTGCAACCTTTAATAAAACTCCACCTCCAACGTCTGTCCTCTCTCTCTCCTCCGCTTCCATCCCAAAGTCATTCAATCATTTCGTCTCTTATCCAGTCAAATTTACCTTCGTCTTCCTACACCACCGTCCCAGTAGACCCTGCTTCCAGTATGTCCTGGGGCAAACGGAGGAGAAAGTGTGTGTGTGTGTGTCAGTGTGTGTACGAAAGGGCTATAACATTATGGATGACTTCATTTAGGGGGGCTATTAACAGAGCATGTCCCTGGGCTGTAGACCTTTCATAGGAGTCCTCCCTGGAGAGACAGCAAACAGAGAGGAAATAGAAAGGGAAAGCGTTGCGAGGGCATGCAGAGGAGAGGAGATGTCAGGGAATGTGTGATGTGTGTTTGTATACAATTTAAAAGTCAGATTTCATAACCGTGCCCTGAATAATGGCCGTTATTTTCGCCGCCAAAGAAATAAACTGCTGTAAAAAGTCCCAGGACTCTGGATCGCAGCGGTGTTGGAGAATACACGATCAGGTCCGGGGCTAATATATGTACATATAACCTTGTAAACACACACACACACACACACATATACACACACACACAGACTGCTCTAGGATATAACCTTGTACATATAAGTGCGAACACACACATACAAACACATTTAGTACATGCATTGTACACACAGTACAAAATGCAGCATGCACACATTGTTTGTGTGTGAATGTGTGAAGCAAGGGAGAGAGAGATAGAGAGATATAATGAGATAGTGAGAGTGGGTAGATGATACATCAATGCAGTGTTATAATACTGCTGTATTATTTTGGGTAGACAGAGGCCCCAGCAGCCTCTTTTCACTGTCAGTCCGCCTGCATGAGTGACGATACTCATAATATCAGTCATCTGATCAAGAGCGAAAACAACCTCAGCAACACCCTCTAAAGATACACAGAGTTCCCTGGAGGCGCCGCAGTTTAACAATTTATTTTCTTTATGTTATTTTATTTATATCATGATGGACAATCGTGTTGTAGGTGTAACTGTTAATTGGTACTATTCATAGGCAAGCTGAGTAGACTGAGCTATATTTCTATTTTAAAAAATGTCTAGCTGTGGAGGAGCCACTGCTGCTACATGAATGTAAAGGAAACACTGATATGCATTGGTTCATTTTAAAGGAACAGTCCACCCAAAATACAATTAATAGATAAAATTAAATAAATGAAAAAGATATTTTTATATTAATCCATTCAGACAGTTTCTGTGTGATTTGGTGAGGTTTCCGGTATTCAGCAGTCTTCCCTAACAGAAATGATCTGGATGAACAGATTACGCTATAGATTTAAGTGAGAATTTTTTTGTTTTGTATTTTGGGTGAACTGCTCCTTTAAATCCCATGTATTCATTAACATGGTGGAAAAGACTGAGTTTAAAAGAGGTGTTGTTGAACAAAGCAGGCAGCTGTTAAGCACGTTGCATGTATTATACTGACAGACCTGTGAATGGCCCAGGCCTCTGCACACTCACAGTACATCATACCAACACTGACGAACTGGACGGAGCGAGGGAGGGGAAAAGAGAGAGAGAGAGAGAGGTGACGAAGAAATGCGTCACTTCACCGGAGACTCTTTGTGTTTGACAGACAAAGAGATGAAAAAAGAGAGACAGAGGCAGATGTCCTTTAATTCCTGTTGCTCTTGCAAAGAGAAATGTAGAAAAAACAGGGATGGAGGAATAGATGGAGAGAAAGTGGAAAAGTGTGGAGCACAGGATGGATGAAGAGAAGGGCTCGAGGCAATACATAGTACATACTTTCACATATTATTTCCCAGACTCCAGCTGTGAGGCAGCCAGCAAGTGGGTTAGTGTGAGGGAACAGACAACAAACGGGAGCGAGCAGGGATGAGGTAAAAGGAGAGGAGAGGGAGACCAAATCTGACTAAAGACAGGCTGTAAAATCTCAAAAATATTAATATATGCTATAAAATATCCATCCACACACAGACGAACACACATGCCCAATCCATGAGGTCATCTTCTGTCGCTTTGTGCATGTTTGTCCTTGTCCTCACGCCTCCATGAAAGGCCACTGAGGAAGTGTGGGTGGGATAAATGAGAATCGATAGAGTTAAAGAAAGAGAGGAATGCCCCTCTGTCGCTGCATTGATTCCCGGCTCGTTGGGGTAATGGTGCCGGTGTCGTAGGCTCTGACCTCACACACAATACAGCTTTAATTAAGAGGAAAAACCCTCCTGTCGCCTATCAGCCACGTGACGTGGAAAAAGAACGGCCCGGATTTTACATCATAAAAATGAAAGAAGGTGTGATATCTCCCAGCCGGTGTTCAAAAAACGAAAGCTAAATCTGATAATCTCGCCGGAGCTGCGCTGAAATTAAATGTTTATCCGAATTAAAATGCACCTTTGCTGGCTGAACATGTCATCAGCTGTTCAGATTGCTTTTTCAGTCTATTTGAACCCTCGTACGAATTTCGCCGGCCGATCTATTTCATCTTTCGCTGTATTTTCTGATGCTGCTCTGCTTAGAGAGAGCGAGCGAGCGAGAGGCCAAAAGCTCACAGCTGAAGAATTATGAAGCAGCTGAGGAGTTGATGAAAGAGTAGAGTAGCTTTACAGGCATGTTGCAAGAGGGTGAAAGGTTGTTCATTGATCGGGAGTCGGAGAGAGAGACAACCGGCGACACTGTTAATGCATTATACACCTTCATTTGTCAGCGGAGATGGGAAGTGATGATGCTGCTTTGTCAAAGGCCTATTCATGCGGGATTAGTTTCCCACACGATGTCTGAGTTGTAATTATTAACTCAGGATGTCTGTAATTTCATGGACCCATTCAGATGGGGTTAAAATCTCTGTAATTTAGTATTACAGAGATACATCTGAAGCAGGTGGTGTAGCATAAGTGGTAGGTGTTTCCCATGCCACACTAATCACATAGGTCATCCATAAATTATCCACGAAATTACAGATAATCCCATTCAAATAGGGTTAAAGACCAATCGAGCTAATGTGTAGAACTTTGTTTTGTTTGTTTAATGGAACCTGGAGGCACTTCCTGAAAGAGGGAATGCATTATTTATTGACCTATACCCCTTTGTCCATGTTCCTAGAACAGCGAAGACTGTAACAAGGTGTTTTTATCTCTGGAATCCCACAATCCTTCACTCTGGGCTGCTCTCTGACCCTGCGATGCATTCAGCAACATCTGATTGGCTGAATCAGGGAGAGTTTTATGTATAAACACGGCAGAGTGAGGGTTACGGCGCAAATGAAGTGAGCACAAGAAAAAGGGGTGAGGAAATTGATTGGTATGTCGACGGCCTTTGACCTCTCAGACACACACACACACACACACACACACACACATTCTACCATGATT
>OMLF01050508.1:0-13157 GCA_900302615.1 Holocentrus rufus
ATCTATCTCTACACATAGATATACATACACACACACACACATATATATATATATATATATATATATATATATATATATATATATATAAACCTATACATATAAACTGATATGTGTGATATGTGATATGCACTATATACTGTCTATTTTATACCATGCAAAGATCCCTCTGTTTCCCTGTACCACTTGTATTAACGTGTACTACATTTTGCTATGTGAGCTGTTGCACTGTCATTATTATAAATTCCTCAATATTTGTTGCACTTCATGAATGAAGTGATTATGATTCTGGCTTGGGGTAAATCCTGAAATCTGATTTCTGGCGCTTTTACATTAGTCATGAATAATACCATTATTATTAATAATAGAAGAAGAAGAAGAAGAAAGAAGAAGAAGAAGAAGAAGAAGAAGAAGGAGAAGAAGAAGAAGAAGAAGAAGAAGAAGAAGAAGAAGATGATGATGATAATGATGATAATACATTTATTTTTCAAAACCTACAAAGCACCTTTTTTATGTTGTTGCTAAGCAGCCACAGAATCAGGTGAAAATAAACTGCCAGTCACTCTTGATGCACTTATTTATTTAGCTGTGATTGCAAATCTCTTTGTGCTCAGCTTCTGCTACCCTTAGTCTATCCTCCATGTTAACTGATTATGACAATAACAAAGGAAAGACTGCCTTCATTCATTCTACTGGATCAGACAAAGAAAAAGACAAACAAACGGCGTGTCTCAGTTCCTAATTTAAATTTTTTGACTCGATGGCTTTGGTGGTTCCTTCGATTTTACAGGTTGCATGGAGTAGAAAAATGTGAGGTGGGTGCCCAGCCACACAAATGCAGCAAGAAATTGGAAATAATTAGAAAAATAGAGCCATGCTCAAATGAATCTACAAAGGACCTTTAGAGAATACATGAAACGCTTTTACAGTTCTTTATTATCATTGCATGTTTTTATGTTTTTGTTTAAGAGAGCTGAGTGCGATGAAGAACCACATATTACACGGCAACCCTATAAAGATCCATTATATTTTAGAGTACCCAATGTGTGTATGTGTGTGTGTGTGTGTGTGTGCGCGTGCGAGTGCAAATGACTGAAGTGTGATTTGGATAAGAATGTGATTATTTGATTGCAGGGTGCTGCTGACTTTTTCATTTCACTTGCGTCAGAAGCTTCTCAGTGTTGCCATAGAGATGATGAGCTTTCATAACTGACACATACCGCCCTCTCCTTACATTTGACTCAACAAACTGGGGATTGTGACTGTTTAAAACGGCAAAATATTCATTAATGCAGAAAATACTACAATTAGCTCCCACTACAGAATAATACGGCGACAGAAACTTGTAGGTTTGCAAGAAAATGAATAAATAAAAACGAAAATAAAAAAAGGCGGAACTTATACGAAGCTGGAATTAGAAAAGGAGCGACTGCCGGTGTTGTCAGCAACAATATTCATCAAGATTACAGATACAATCTTTATCTGTCCTCTATCTCTCCTTAAATGCCCCGTCCGCTATCATAATGCCTGCTTCTCATATCTGATGGTCGTGTTGTGCTTAATAACAAGCTACGACTGCAGGAGGGAGGGGTACGTTGGGAGATAAACAAATTAGCAAAGCTATTCACAGCCCCTGCAACACCGGGGGGTATGGGAGGAGTGGAGGAGGAGAGGAAAGAGGGCAGTATAAAGAAAGAGAGGAGGACTGTTGTTACTTAGTCGCAACAGGGGGCCCAAGCTGCCGTCACTTACACTCGGTATTATCTTTCAAATCATACATCATCCTATTGTTGTGCTAATTGGAAACCTTAATTTGAGACATAATATTATTGCCTCGTTATTTGCTGGGTTACTTTTTCGCCAAATTAATACACAAGTCACCTAACTGGCACAAAGAGCTCCAAGGATGCAGAGTCAAATTCAGCATGACTATTACTTGATCAAGACGAGGAGGCGCAAAACTACTCAGCAGAGATGTTATTTTTTCCTGTCAGTGGCTGCTAATTAATTCATCAAAATTATTGAATCATTAAATAATGAGGGAACCTAATCATCTGGTGTCCCGGGTCTCAACCTCTCCCCCTAGACAAAGACATTAAGTCCATGACCTCTTTTATCTTGAATTTGAATATCTTTGATTTACAGGGTAACATATCATCTGTGCTTACATCCCATATGTCTTCGTGTGGTTGCCATGGCGATGTCAACATGGAGATCAATCATTGCCAAGCAGGAGTGGAGCATGACACCAATTAAAAGGTGATGTCGTCTCCGAGTCATCATTCAAACTCCTCACTAATGCACTAATTACCGGGGCCGGGACATTAATGGAATAGCATGGTTCAGCCGGGGGATTAATCTGCATGGATTTGAGTGCATGTGTGTGAGTGTTTTTTGCCTTCGATGTGTGTGTGTGTGTGCGAGCGTGCGTGTACGTGTGTGTGTGATTAATGCGAACCCCTGCCTGCTCCAACGTGACCTTGAGCACCACCACAGGAGGGAAATGAACTGGCAGGGCGGAGGGTTGGGATAGCAGCACTTGGGGCAGCGGAGAGGGGGGAGGACGAGCCGGGGTGGAGCGCCGCCGCAATCGGAAGGGAATCGATGAATGAATATGGTATTTGACTTTGACAAACTTCGCCGACGATCTTCAGGACGGGAAAGAAAAAAAAAATATTCAGAAACTTTCTCCGGTCCAATGACACAAAAATATTCCTCACCCCCCTCTTCAGAGCACATATGAATCAGCTTAATATTTTAATTACAAGTTTGGCTTATTTGCACAATGTCAAAATTTAAAAGCAAAGTGACAGAAAAAACAGCACTAATTGCATAATGAAAAAAAAAACACACTGAAAGAGCATTTCACTAATTTGTGGAGGTGAGATAAAAATACACAGCAAGATACAAACAAACATGCCAAACAAATACAACAAAATTAAGATGACAAACGTGTTTAGAACTAGATTGGCTAAGAGAATATAAAATACAACGTAAACAACGTGGCTGAAAGGGATTGGAAACTAACAAGATTTATAACGTGACAAGGGAAATTAAAATAAATCGGGCTAATATGGGAAATGAAATCATAAGGGAAGTGCGTGGTAATGAATGAGAGAGAGAGAGAGAGTGAATGTGTTGGTACTTACTGTGTGTATTCATCAAGGAATAATTACCAGTTTTTGCATGCTTTGGTCCAGGACAGCTAATTTACAGTTTAGACTATCCTACAGAGGGTCACAATTGGAATACATTACCTGATGTGTTTGAAGCCAACTCCTCAAAAAAAAAAAAAAATTCACCAGTGCTGTTTTGATCCCTATCGATCCCCTCCGCTTTCTTCTTTTCTGCCTTTCTTGACTCTTTTTTGACTCGCCTGTTACATTCTGTGTAAAAAATCCACTTTTTATTTCATGTGCTTTTTTTTTTTTTATTGATTCTTGTTTGAATTAATCGCGCAGTCTCTTGACAAGCTTTCAAATTTCCTGCTTCCTCTAGCGTGCCCTTTTGCAAATGTGTTCCCAATATTTATCTTTGTTGATTTTTGGCAAAAATCAACCCAAACAAAACCAATTTTTTTTTTTATGCAAATACGCAAACTGTGCCGCGAACATAACAAACCAACGCGCCTTGTTTTGATGCGTAACTCACCGATGACGTATGTGAGCAGCAGGGCCAGGGTGAGCGTGAGGAGGGAGGCAGACAGGGCCGTGCACTTCCAGTTGCAGCAGCGGTGAGGCTTGTTGAAGGTAAACAGTGGTCTGGTCACGCTGCCGCGGGGGAGGGGCCGTGGCGGAGGGGAGTACACTGTCCCAGACGTCAGGGGGTAACCTTGCCCCGCCCCTGACAGGAGAGCCGACGAACCAGAGCTCTGCTTGAAGAGGAAGTGCCTGTGGAAGAAACATACGCATAAAATTCATTCCAACATACAAGATAACTTCCTCATAAACTCCTAAGCAGCCACCTCTGAGCAGCTAATTTGTCTTTTTCAACTTAAATAATTGGATTACAAAGTGCAGTTGGAGACAATTACATCAAGTTTGTATAGCCAACCTATCAAAGCCAGCAGTTCAATGCTTTGTTAATTAGCCTAGCATGGCACAGACATCACCTCCTCTCAGGTAGCCAGTATCTTACTCTCATCCTATTTATGCAAGTCTGCACTCAGTGGAATTAGCTCTCGCTCTGACGTGCAGCTGACTGAAATTCATTTAAAAGGCCCCACAGTGGGGGATTTTGGAAGAGACCCCTCCCCTGCTATTTTTCACATGATGCACCTGTCAAACAGACCGGCTTATGATTCAGCACATCACAAACAGGACGGCCCTCTGCTCCCTTTTGCCACTGCATGCAGATCCACCCCCCTCCCACCTTTAAATGTCAAACAGGTCAAGCCATTTTATTGAGAGTGATGCATGATCTCCGCCGACTAACTATTACGCTAATTTAAAGATATATTTTTTTTTGCGCTTTGTTTAGGACTAATAAGTTCAGTTAAACCCTCAATATTCAGTGGATGCGTTTAAATATGTGCATTTTTAATTTAAGTGGCCCCTTAAAAATGCCAGTCAGGTATCACCAAATATTACTTCAGCCAAAAGCCAGGAAGAAAAACAGTCTGAGGAAGCCCCTGAGCACTGGGCTTGCACTTGCAATTTAAATTATATCCCTGAGCAAAAATTCTGGGAAGTGACCAACATATAAACAATAAGACAATATTCAGCAGATAAACAGCACCCAAAACAGCTTTACCAAACAGTGCACATTACAAACTGCTATGTAATACACTCTCACTATAGCTTTGCTGGCTTTATTAAGAAATCTGAGGTGTAATATAGCCCAGTTATGATCCATGGCCTTATCAGAAAAGAAGGCCAAACTTCACAAAATGCCTTTCTTGGTGTGACTGCAGGAGCAGCTGCTATAATCCAGGGTAGGTCTCATATCTAAGGAAATGCAAAAGCCCCGGCAGTCAAGGAACAATGACTTCATTATTCCTTTGTTTGACTCATCAAAGCTACCACTTAACTTATATGGCTGCATTACTTAACTGGAAAATGAGGCTGCTTTTAATTATGAAAAAGAGTGTGAATTAGATGGCAGATGATGATCGGCAACTTAGCTGAAGGGGCAATTAATCTAGGCAGCCATTTTATCTATATTATGTTTGAACAATGGGCGCGGGGTGCGCGAGATATGAGGGGGCACAACGTGAGAAGGCGGAAGTGCGGGAGCAATGAAATTACATGCGCGAGGGAAAAATATTGAATGTAGCTGTCGTGACCCCGACCCGGATAATCGGTTCGAAAATGGATTGATGGATGGATGATATCACGCGCTTCGATCAGGGCAGACAATTATGTGACCTCCCTGAAAAAAATCAGAAAAGATAAGGCAAACGAATCGCAGCTACTGTTTATTCTAAGAAGCAAAACATCTGTGGTGAGTCCTTCTGTTTTCTGTGTGTTTTTCCCCGCCATATCAAACACATCCTGGAGACCGTAACACCAGAAGTGACTGGCAGCAGCGATTGCCCTGGGTTACTGTGTCTGTCTCCCAGTGTTAATACTATATTTGGCTGGCTGCAAGTGCGCTGTGTCGGGGGCAGCTACGTGCCTTGCCAGGGCGCTTATTCTGTCCGTGCAGGGGCGAGCGTGAGGTCATAGGCTGCTGGTAGGACCACGGTCCCTGAAGAGCCCCGCGAGGAGAGGCCATTTACAAGGCCAGACAGAGGACTGACAGCGTCGCTTGACACCGGCCCGCTTTTTTTTTGTCCTCAAAATACTCCTGCTCCTCGTATCTTTTTCTCTGCTCTTGTATCCTCCATCGCTCAATCTCGGTGTCTATCTCGTCTCACTCTCCCGGTCGTTTTGCGCGTCCTGGTCCTGTCCCTGTGTGGCTGCGGTTGCCATGGAAGAAAGAGGACATCAATCCTTCACCGTCTCCCGCTCCAACCTCTCTCTCTCTCTCTCTCTCTCTCTCTCTCTCTCTTTCTCTCCATCCCACCCTTCCAGCCCGCCCGCTGGAGGCTGTGAGTCAGACAGGGGCCACAGGAGACTGCGGAGGGAGCAGCCACACACCTAGGGGTCAATGGCAGTTCAACTCTGAAAGGCCAGAGATAAACTTAGAACGCGCGCGCACACATGCATCGGCCCCCACACACAGAAACGCCGCTCTGCACACAAAGCGGTAAGCGTGCACGCACAATGATGTGAGGGGGAAGCGCTTTAACATCTTTGAGCCCGGCACACAGGGGCCCCACTGCGGTATTTTTTAATGCTCTGCTAAAGGTGGATTAGAGCAAAAAAAAAAAGAAAAAGAAAAAAAAAAAATCCGAATTTAAGTGGGGAAATTGCATTCATCCAAGTGTGTGGAACCCTTTTCTCCCTGTGTGGTGCTTTTAAAAAATGCTTCACTGTTCTTCCTGTCTCTCTGCCTTTGATCTTCTCAGACAATATCCAGGGGCGACGCCCAGGAAGCTCTAAATTCATATCACAGGGCAGATTTCCCCAGAGAGAGGAAGAAAATGAGAGTTCCTTCTCTCCAGGAGGTCGGGAGTCTATGGCCCAAGGTCTGTCTCTACCTGAGCCTGTGCGTGTGTGAGAGAGAGAGAGAGAGAGGGAGAGGGAGAGGGAGAGGGTGGGCACATCTGCCAATGTGCTGTGTGGGCACATAATGTGTGGAGGCAAGTGTGTGCAAACAGGTACGTGCTTATATATGTGTGTGTTTGTGTGTTTGATTGCTAATTTCGGCGCAAAAGCTGCACAGTGTGTGTGAGTCGACTTCTTGGAGATAAGAAGAGGGGGAGGAGGCAGGGCCGGCACTCAAGTTTATTACAGTCTGAACATTTGTTAGGCCTCTTAACACACCCAGTGAGAGACCCAGTCAAATATATTGAATATCTATATCTGCATCCTACCACTTACACACGCTGACCTCTCAGAAACATAACTGATATGCGGCTGAAAAGGAAATCCATTGGACACTTCAAACAATCTTAATCTCCGCGGACATAATGTCGATACATTTCAATACAGATTCATCAAGTAAGTACTGAGGAAACAGGTCGCGCGCTTGACAACTAAAGATCGAATTATACACACACACATATATATATATATTTTGACACATTTTAATAAGGTCATAGCATCACTCATAATTCCATTGGCATGAGCTGCCGTGAAGCATGTCAGGTTTGTAAATACTTAGTAATTCTGTAATCTCACACCTGAGATTGAACTGATAGCGGCGCCAGAGAGATAGCAAAACACTCAGGGAAAAAAATAACATGAAATTGGTGGATTAGAAGTGAGGCTGAGAGAAAGGGAGAAAAGAGAGGAAGGTGCTTGAATATGAAATCAAAGCCAAAACCGTATCCACATTTGTTAAGTTTTAGTCTCCCTACAAAAGCTAGATAGGAAAGAGCCAATAATATCTGAATTATGCCACAGAGGGACACTATTAAATTGACTATGAATATGATTACATTTTATGGTTCAAAACTAATAGGACGCTATCAAATGAAACCTTCGTTTAGAATGTGAAATTCCAAATGGAAAAATGTATGATTCCCAAAAGTCACCGTCCAGTGTGCTGAGCAGCTACAGAAAATGTGTTTTTCATATTATCTCTTTGGGTAATTTATGATCAGAAAATATCATCTGAACTGTCCAAAATGAGAAAAAATGGGTCTACTTTGTTTATGGTGGAATTCAATTTTGAAGCATACGAAGATAAGTCGTGTAATTACAATGCACTTCTGACAAGTCTTTTACACTGATATTCATGCCCAGCCAATGATTAATTTAAATTGTCATTGAATCTAATTTTATTCTTCCTTTCCTTTAAATGAGGTAAGGTCTAATTATGGCCTGATTCATATCTTATTAAAGCCTTTTCTTCTGGCTTGGCAGCCTGCCAATCTCATCCTCACTCATAATACCCGAATTCAGCTGCTATACCAAGTTCTCATTAAACATGCAAACATATTCTTGCGCCTTGCCGCATCTCCTCAAAAACAATTTCACAAATGAGGATCTACCAAATAATTCTCTGATCAATTATTACTTATGCAGCAACTGTTTCATTCTGTTTGATGGGTCTGTTCCAACAGCGCCTCTCCAAACATTTGGAGAATTTTTCTGGGGTGCCACAGCTGGAAGTCGAGTTACAATGTGTTCCTGAAAAGACAAGTAAAGATTCAATCTAGACATCCTCTGCCACTTTTTTTTTTTTTTTTTTGGGACGATGAGGCTCAGACTCTGTCCTCCTCTCATGCATTTTTTTGGGGACGGAGGGCAGGAGAACGAAAAGACTCCAGCTAAGTTGAGAGAATCATTATGACTTTGATGGTGCACACAGTCTTGTAATGATACCCTGGAGTCCAGTGTGGTGTTCCACTTAGTCCTCTCTACCCCGCAAAACGTGTCCATCTTAACAAGTCCTTTAATCCCATATTCATTCTTAATCATTCTTCGCAGATTTTTCTTAAAGTGAGTGAAAAAATCTGCCAACTCAGGCCCTTGATTAAAGAATTTCCTTTAATCAAGTGATCCTCATTTGGGAGATTAAAGAGTATTCTTTAATCAAGTGACATCACGTTGAAGGGGGAAAGAGAGTTTGTGTTACTTTGAGATATTTTCATTTGAAGAGTTTCATTCCAAAGTGACACATCCGCCATTTGAAAATGAAAAAGGCGACACCTGTTCTGACAAATCAATTGCTCACATTAAAGTAAAGCTCGCCGCTGATTGTTGCTCAGGTCATTCAAATCCTCTATTTGCAAAGTTGGGACATTTTGGAGGATGTAATCATCGGTGATTTTCATAAGTTGAGAAATTACCGAAACATCAGTGAGCTTTTGCTGTTGTTGTTGCTGTTTCCCAAATGGAATATATAACATTTTTAAATGAGACCCTCCATGTGTTATAAGAAAATTCAATCTCAAGACAATCTCACCCCTATTTTGCAACTGAACTCGTTTTTTCTTTAAGTTTTCCATTACATAGCTTCAATGTTAGAAAAAAAGCCTTCTCTCCATATTGAACAACTACATCACACACATGCACATATTATGTATCTGCTGGCTGCAACGCTTCACTGAAGCTATATCACACTTATATTGAGAGAAATATTCAAACCCAAGATGCCACTGTTTTATGGCTGCACCATTAAATCAAATAGAAAATATCGAGATGTCTCGTGCATCACTTTATACACATTTCCCTGTAATTCAGCAGGACATATTTGGTGACTTCGGAAACACTGGGACCTCCACTAGAATTTAAAAATAAAGTTCTGCAGGTTTGCACAAATCTCAGCCGTGCAGCATGCAATTTTCATTTCATTTCATTTCATTATTTATTTGTTCCGCTCATGGTCGTGCACAGCTCCAGAAAAGGAAAAAAGCGATTAACGATCAAAACACAGCACAGTTTACACATTCCACGACCGAAAAGGAGCAGGGAGAAGAAAATTTTTAATGCTCGGTTTTAATGATGAACCCTCCCACTGGGACCGGCAGAGTTGAAGAGGTCAAGAGAATGATGATTTTAAGAGTAAATACAACATTTAATGGCTCATTAAGAGGGACTGTGTCGTGGTTGTAATGCGACGGTATCCGTGCATTCTCTTACCTGGTCTCTAGGGGAATGTTGCTGTTGAGCACCCAGCTGTTGTGAAGCTGTGCCGGGTCTGTGCTCGTCCCGGTGTCTGCCCCCTGGCCGCCCTGGCTGGCCTGGCACCGCGTCGGCATGGTCTTCCGCTGCAGGCTCACTTGAGTGTAGGGCGCCGGGCGGGCACAGGTGCAGGCGTGGGGCGGAGGGGGCGGCGGCGGCAGCGGGCGAAAGGTGAACTGGCCACCTGGACTGCTGGGCAGCTCTGCGCGCAGAGACAGAGAGGGGAGAAGAGGAGGGATGGACGGGGGGAGAAATAAACATAGGTTTATTAGGTGCACAGCGTCATAAATTACAAATAAAGGCAGCGTGGTAGTTGACACTTTATTGTTATTATACTGATTGAGGGACATAAATCAGCTGGCTTGTGCCCTTCCTTCCTACCTGCTTTGATACACTTCCAGCCTCCTCATAAATAGGTTCTTGGCTGGCCAGAACGTGCAGCAGTCTTTAAAGACCTAACAGCTCCGGCTTAATCTGTCCCTGCCAGCCCAAACTACCCATGTGATGTTTATTATGAGATCTGAAGCTCAATGGAATGAGCTAGCCAGCTGTAACTCCCTCACACTGCTAACCTCAGGGCCCAGCTAGAGTTTTCTCATTCCACCATTTATCTCTCTCTCCCTTCCTCTCTCCCTCTCTCTGTTTGTGTGTGTGTGTGTTTCTGTGCATGGTGGGGGTGGTGGATAGGGTTGGTTTGCATTTGCATTTTGCATGCATTTCCATATGTGCACGTGTGTATGTGTGTGTGCGTGCATGTCTGTGTGTGTGTGCGTGCTCTGACAATAACAAGTACCCAGGGACGAGGAGTTGTCTCTCCCCTGTGAGATTTAGCCGTGTTAAGGGGATGGTCCACGCTCAGATGGCATATGGTTACGGCATGGTTCTGAGAACACTGCAAATCTTGGATCCCAAAAGACCAAATCTGTCCAGTTATATTGACAATTAATGCAACATTAGCCTAGGACTCCTTGTAAGGGAGTTGGAAGTTCAGAATCTGTTCGACAGAGACTATTGGCCCACAACTCCATTTACTGCCAAAATGTCAGCAATAATTTAGTATCTGGAAACGTGGCCCACCTGGGAGATTAGCGCCGTCTTCCCTGTCCAAGTGTAAGTATTACACAGACAACACAAGAGATCAGATTTTATGGCTCTCGCCAGATGAAAATTGAGAGAAACAAGAACTGAATAAGGCTAATGATTCTGATATTTCTTGTTTCAATTTTCAACTGCTCCCGTCATCAGCATAAAAAGCGGCACATTACTGGAATCGGTACAGTTTGGCTTCCACTGAAACAACAGCTCATCTCTGAATCATGTTTAAAAATCGAGGCAACATGTCCAAATATTGCGGAGAATTGGAAATAGTCACCAAGCATTATATTGTCAACATCCCCGTGATACTAGATCTGTGCACATGTACTGGCACTTAATGCAACATTACATCGAACATCATATCGATGCTTTCATCTCTAGGTACCAAATTATTGCTGGCTTTTGCAGTAAGCCAATACTCTTACTCTCTCCATGTCGTCTCTAACAACGAGCACAATATTCTCTGTTCAAGTGCAGCTATTACATTAGTCATCGACATACCACATAGCACATCAGGGTTTATGACTCTCTGCTGCTGAAAATTCACATTTACAAGATATATATTTTAGAATTACTGTAAGAGGGTCTATGAACGTTTCCTCAGCAATATTTCCATGATATCATCTGTCCAGCTGAAATGGCATTTTGTATACTGTTACAGTGGCAGTCGTTATTATGTTTTAATGACATGCTGTTTGTGTGTGTGTGTGTTCATTAACATTACCTTCAAAAAAATACTGCGTCAAATTTAAATTGTTGTGGGGATGCTCTTTAAACAAATGCCAAATGTCTTCTCTCTCTCTTTCCTTTTTCTTTCTTTCAATTGTTCATGTCCCATTCCTTAGGCATAACCATTTAAAATATTTGTTTTTCCGCTCTCTGCATTCAGACAGAGAATACAATTAGCGCTTCATTACTCATGACATATCATTATTCATATCACATTTTTTATTCCACGGTTTCACTGAAATATGCAGCAGGTTTTAACTGGATGTCCTCCCCATTGTTGTTTCATTCTCCGAGCCATCTGCGATGATGCAGTGTTATGACTCACATTTTTCTCCCTCGTACCCGCACATGAAACTTAACATCTTCAACATATTACTGCTGCACGGCAACGCTGAACATCATACGTTTGCATCATGCATGATGTGGATGCGGCACTGCAGCGAGTTTGTTGTGTTTTATTCACCGACGCGCACGACGCACCGCGTTCTTTGTAAACTGATTTTCCCTTGGGACGACATATGGCATCGTGTCGTGCCGTAAAATAACACAAACCTGCTTGATATCACAATACTCAAGGACTGGAAGATTTGGACTGCTGCTAATCAGGCTGTGCTGATGCAGACTCTATATGAGACTTGGTAAAATCACAGGGAATTTATTTGTGTCATCACCTGGAGGTGCTGTTTAGTCTAAACTAATGGATGTGGAAAATGGAAGTTTATTTTTGTCTAAACCACCTCTGAGTATTCAAAATTATACGCTTAGGGAAAACTGACAGAACATTTTTAGAGCAGTGCTGCATAGTCTGTCATTGTAATGAACCAGGCGCATTAAAGTGGTAGTTCAGTTTTTAGTGGTCTATCTGATTCATCAGTAACTGAGAGTCCCTTGAGTCCACGCAGAAATCCCTCGCCTCGGCGTTGCCGTGTTTTTTAAGAGACTGGAGGTAGATGTTTTTAGCGTTTGTTAGAGGAAAACATGTTTTGTTTTGTTTTGTTTTCTTCTGAAAAATCACACGCTGTGCATTCCAAACTGTTTGCCACAATGAGCGGGAGAACTCACTGTAAATAAGAAATGTTTTTCAGCCTCGCTGACTCGCAATCGCGCCCATACCGAATTAACAAATCACCAAATTACTTCTGCCTCTGAAGTCTCACAGGACTTCCAGTTCATGATTAAGGTAGACTTCTTTTTTAAACAATACATTTATTGGATTGTCAGTTTTACACTAGGAACCCAACACCTAAAAACAAGCGGGAACGAGTAAGAAGTGGACAGGAGGAGATGAGAAAATACAGGGATAGAGGGCCAGGGGAGAATGTAATCTTGGTGAGTAGGGTGACACAGGGGCCCGAGCAGCCAGATGGTGCTTTAGAAGGCTTAGCTAAGGCAGCTTTGGGTCTCCGCTGCCAAAGATCCGCAAACTCACCCAATTCCTCTCTTCTCACACAAACAAATGGCAGGGAAACAAACTCTCCCCAACTCGTCTCTTCTCTCTCCCTCTTTGTCTGTCTCTCTCCTTCACACACACACACACACACACACACACAAAGTCACATCAAACACACAAGCTGTGATGTTGTGTTAAATAGTAGATGTAACCTAAATAGGGCTGGCAATGTAGGGCAAGGGCCCTGCGATATTCGGCGGGCTAGCCAG
>OMLF01050510.1:0-11971 GCA_900302615.1 Holocentrus rufus
CCGGAGGTTTCCGCCTGCAGCCCGTGCGTGCGAGCCGACCCCCGGCTGTCAGCCGAGCACAGCCAGAGCTGCAGCGCCTACAGCCAGAGCAGCCAGCTCACCTACGGCTTCCTGTTCCCCCCCGGTAAGCCCCGCCCACCTGCAGGACGTCCCGCCGGGCCGTTCACAGACACACAGTCAAAACATCAAGAACTGAAAAACACACAAAGCTGCTTCTCAGCTTCCGTTTAAAACCTCCACTGTGATCTTAGTTTACTTAGTTTACAAAAGAAAGAAAAATATAAAATAACTTCAAAATGTGACAAAATGTAATAAAGCCTTTTGATGTAATATATTGCTAAATGATGTAAAGTTATTGTATTGAGAGTAATTATCACATTGTTAGTCAGTGTTATTATTACATCACTAGTTAAAGATATGCCACTTGTCCTTATGAAGCAATAAACACCATTAACTAGTAGCATTAATAACTAATGATGTAATAATGTTGGTGAATAATGTGAGTATAAGAAGAATGTAACAACTTTATTATTACATCATCAATCAAAAATAAGTCACACCCCTTATGAAGTCATAATAATTGACAGATGATTTTGCAAAAATACAAAAAAAAAATGTTGCTTCACCTATTTTTTATTTTTGTCATTTTACATGTATGTATGTGTGTGTGTGTGTGTGTGTGTGTGTGTGTGTGTGCTGACAGAGCTGGCCACATGTCCTGAGTCCAGATACGACGCCTCTCTCATCACCAACACCGTCCCCATGTTCCCCGCTTTCAAGAGTGAGTTCTGCCGCCGTCTTTTTCTTTGACATGAGATGAAGTGAAGTCGTTGTCATTGTTCTGAAAACACACGGCAGTTTGAAGTCAGAAGTCCTGAGTCACTGGACTCTATCTACATCCTGCAGACACACGATGTTTTTGTGCCGTGACAGTCCAAACCATTTAAAAAGCCACTTTGGGGCTTTGTGGACTTTTGTCCCTCCTCTGCCTCCGTACCTCGGCGTCTGCAGCGGTTTTGTCACATGAGAGAAAGCAGAGGAACAGATGATGTCAGCGTGAGAGAGAACGGCCTGACACCCATTGTTACTGCAGAGAGAGAGAGAGAGAGAGAGAGGACGGGACGCTCTCTTCTTATTCACACACACACACACACACACACACAAGCTGGAGTCAGACAGTGTTGGAGATTTTACTGGAGAAATGACTGAAACCATTCATCCATTATTGAAATTATAATGATTAATGTTGTGTTGATAGACAAATTGTTTAATTAATTCATCGATTTATCATTAATATTCTTCACACTTCTCGTCGGCTCTTTGTTTCTGGAGAATTGAGGCTGTGAAACCAGAAACAGGTTGACTTATTTACATAAACTTGCTAGGTTTTAGGCATCTAGCAGAGCTTCAGTTTCCAGATCAGAAGGTCAAAGGTCAAAACCCTCACAGCACAGATCACAGTCATCTTATCTTGTTAAAACAGATCTATCACAAAGCCTGAAGGAGCACTTTTGTTTTCCACTCCATTTAAAGATTTTTAGCTTCTCCATTCAAATTTTATTTGGTGGTTTTATTGGACTGGATTTTGCTCCTTGCTCCTTTTCCTCGCTCAACTTCAAATAAAAATGTTCCCATTACAGCAAGACTTCATTTAATGGATTACAGAGTGCTGTTAAATGAAACAAGATTGGAAAAAAAAGAAAACATTGTTTAGCCAGGGGAATGTCTTGGAAAACAAGAGAACTGATGTCTTATTTATTTGCAGTGTATTTTCAATGCAAAGTCCAGTAGATACTTTTTTGCCCATACTGAATCTCAAAATAACCAAAAGTGCCATGAATTCAGTGTTTTCTTCTGATCAGGATGGAAAAGCCTCTGAAACAGCATTTTGATCATCACGGGACACTAAAACTCTTCACTGAAAGCAGAATAATCACACAATTTAATATCAGCAGCCCTTTAAGGCAGATAGACCCAACATGTTTTCAAAGTCTGTAGAGAAGCTGAACGAGTGAAACAGCAGTTCAGTGTTTTGTCCATCGGGGGCAGTGCTGAGTTCACTTGCTCAACAGAATAGAATATATGGCGTCAATGGGGCTAAATGATATAACATTAAGCGATATCACACGAGAAGGAGTGCAGTTATACTGTATATCAGCACGGCTGTGATTCGGTCGTTGGCATGATCATTATACAGCAGTTAGATCCGGTCGAGCGATTTGATTGGTCAAGAGGTACTCCACGAGGTACTCCAAGGGTGCTTACTTACTCCACGAATATTACTGCGCTCTACAAGTGTTATGTAATGACCTACATTAACGTCCGTGACCTACATTGCAACAAACTTCGCATCGCTACAGCGTTTTCAGAGGACGAGAGGGAGGAAAACATAGCCTGGAGACCGGGTGTATATTTGCAGGTGTGTTCAGACCTGCTAGCTAGCCTGCGCTAATGTGTACACCTGTATAAAGTAGCAAGCTAGCTTGCGGTCGGGAAATTGTGTTGCTTAGCAACAATTCAGTCGCTTGAAATCTGACGGATCTGTGTCTCCACCTGGACGTGGAGAATAACGGAGAATAAATAACATAAATAAATAAAATAGGAAGAAAGATTTCCAGGTTCCAGACTGTTCCAGACTGTTCCAGACTGGTCAATATCTGATGTATAATAAAAGTCAGATCAGAGGGTCACGGCGTCTCTTCCTGTCTGCAGGAGTGTGGAGTTACCTGCAGGTGACGCTGCTGAGGCGCTTCGCTGAGGAAAACAACGGCATCAACGTCCTCGCCGGCCCCGTGTTCGACTACAATTTCGACGGCCTGAGGGACACCAGGGAGAAGATACAAGAGTAAGGGTCAAAGGTCGAGGTCACAGCAGGGCGAAGGGAATCAGACCACAGCTGTGAACTTATTTTCTTGCACGCTGCTTTGCATTTTCTTGCAAGGTTGCTTGGGAAAAAACACGTAGTGTGCTATCTATCTATCTATCTATCTAAAGATGTGTAAAAATAAATCAAAGGTAATTTTGTGTGGACATTAGCCACACAGAGAAGGTGTTTTTTTAAGTTGCTGATAAAATGCTGCAGCTCTTTGCAGCAGGTTTCCATCCAGCAGGAGCGTTCAGAGTGAATGGATCTGTGACTGTATAAGACTCTGTCTGACTCCTCGTCCTCGGTGCTGTGTGCAGGTTTTCAGCAGACGGGCCTCCTGTTCCGACTCATTACTACACGGTGGTGACGAGCTGCCAGGAGCAGAACAGGACAGTGGAGGAGTGCGATGGGCCGCTCAGCGTCTTCTCCTTCCTGCTGCCACACCGAGCCGACAACACGGAGAGCTGCAATGTGAGTCCAGTACTCATAACTTTATCTATACAGCCCTTTACTTGATACATGGTGCAATAATAACTACAAATCAGCAAGAGTAAAGGAAACACAAAAGGAAATAGAATTAAAGTAAAACAAGTTTAGACAAGGTGGGGGCAGAATAAAAAAAATACCGCAATAACTTCAAGCCTACAAGACTAATATTGAGATTTGAGTCGAAGAGGAAAACACCTTCCTTGCACAGTCCTTGCAGCTGATTTAACGTTGGCCAGCAGACTTCTTAGTTCATCTTTCAGCAAAAAAAATGTAATGTGGAGGAGCAGACTGGACAAAATCTGTTCTGTCAGCTCTCAGCTGGAGGAGATTTTGGGACACACAAGACGTGATGTCAGCAAGGCATTAGTGTAATTCATCTGTAGTACCTGCAAACACCAGCAGGGGGCAGCACCGCCACAGCTGTGGTCGCAGTCAGTCAGCGGAGTCAACTCGCTCTGACTTCATAAAGGCAGGAGGAGAAGAAGAGGGAAGCAGAAGGTGTTTGGCGTCCTGCCTCACCTCTGACATCTACCATTCTGCTGAAATGTGATTCAAGAAAATTCTGGAAACAAGTTGGTTAGCACAGGAAACAAGTGGGATTGTCTCATCCCACTGGCAGATTTTTGATCTTGATGGGAAGAAAATGCTGCATGTGTTCACATTCTTACTCACTTTTTAAATAATAGGAAGAACTTGGTCATAACATCAGCCATGGGAGGGATAAACACCGCTGTGTGATGCAGTCTACAGGTGAAAAGCTGTAGGAAGTCTTAGCTAGAGTCTTCCGTTTGAGTCTGAAGACTTCCTGTTGTAAACAAACAGCTGCACTTCATCATTTCTTCCTGAGGTTTGTCCTTGACCTGCTGGACATTGTTCTTTTGTTAAAGTTATAAAGTCCTCAAGAGAGCTCGTATTCAAACGTGCAGTCCACCGCAGCAGTGACGACTTGTTTACTTCCTCCTGGGTCTGTAGGGCACCTGCAGTATTTCTGTCAGTCGTGTCACCCGACGAGAGGGAAACCCTGCCTGCCTGCGCTCTCACTGACAGCGGCGGCTCTCTCGTGGCGTCAGGTGTTTCCCAGGCAGTGACTCACGTTTTGGAACAGCTCAGCACGCATACTTCCCATGCAGACATTTAATACTTTTGCATGTGACCAGTTTTATTGTAGAAAATCAAAGTATTCAGTGTTTACTTTTTATCAGACTGTCATGGGACACTAAAACTCTCCACTGAAACCACTCTGATGAAATTATTTTAGTGTCAGCAGCTCTTTAAGCTCTATTAATGACTGTAAAATTGCAAAAATATTATTGAGCAATTAAAATAAAATGTGAGAAAAAAATCAAATGTTTCATTAGGTTTGGAAAGCGGGTCAGTAACTTGAGCCCGTACAGCCACCGTACATGGGGTCTCCTCCTCTAGCACGGCGTAGGCTGTGAATCAATCATGATGTGCTCAGTTTCCACCTGGTGTTAAGATGTGTCTCAGGTGATTGGATTGCTCTTCAGCAAATTAAAATACAGGGGTGAATGCACCCAAGACTCACTGAAGCTGGATTGTGATCCGATCGGCCAAACCAGGTCTGGGTTGTCGGGTTCAGACTCACTTTGAGGGCTCTGAACGCATCGTGACCACGTTCAGCTGCAGTGTAAATGCACATGCGTCTCCAAATCACATCCTGGCTTTCCCATTAATGTATTTAACTGTCTGTGTCAAGTGTGTGTCAAGGCTTGCTTTATTCCAGGGAAAAACATGTTACTGATGAATCACTTCCTGGTTCATTCATTCATCTGACTGCCTCGGTTTGACAGGTGGTGTTTTGAAAATTGGCGTGACAGTAAACATAATGAAACTAAAACAGTGCGTTACTCATGGGTTGTAGTCGTTGGTGCTGTTGATGGCGGTCACTGTGTAGTGAATCAGTGTATGAGTGAGAATTTCCTCATGCAGAACAGACAGGTGTATCAATACATATCCCATCACCAAACTACCGATTTGTCTGAAATAGCTACAGGTTATGTTCTCAACCTTCAACCAAACACATCCACCGCCCCGCTGTAAACACCTCTGCCTCATGATCTTGTGAACTCTTATAACATGATTTATAGAACATCTGTATGAGAACATCTGTCATGTTCACATCATGACAGGTTCGCTGTCATCATGTCATGTTACCAGGACAACAGCAGTCTGCTCATCATTTCGTTCCGTTCATATTCCATAAGTGTTATTTCATTAACCAGAAGTGCAAAATGAGTCATGTTGCATGTTGTAAAGACTGACATGGGAGTGAACCAAATGAACTGAGGAGATAATCTATTCTTGGATCCAGTAGTTTTGGAACAGAATCAGACTCCACCACCCAAACTCCCCTGAAATTGCTCATGAGTCAGACTCAGTAGGTGGAAACAGGTCAGAAGAGGGAGGGATGCTCATGTGGCAACAGACCAATCTGATTCAGACAGATTACATTTTGCGGCAGGACTCACGCCCCCATGGGTGCCAAGTGTTGCACCCAAGTGTTGCAGTGTTGCAGGTACAGAGATGTCCGATTACACCAGTGTTTCCCTTAGCTGCTCATCCAGAAGAACCCAGCGTGTTTCATGTGACATGTAGGCACATTAGAGCTTTGGAAAGCCATTTCATAACATTTAGCACACCAGGGAAGTGTTTACTGATGATTTATTAAATGTGCACTATTGTAAACTGCAGAGGGTCGATCCAAGTCAGGACTGTATGGACTCAACTGACAAAAAAACATAGAATAAGTCATTTTACAGTTTAGTGTACATGATTGCCCTACTCAATCAGGTTATGCTGATTTTGCATAGTGCACCTTTAATGTGTGACACATAACAGTGGTGAGAGTGAAACCGATGGTTAGAATAGTAAATTATCATTCTTAAAGCGGAACAGGAAATCAGCCTCGGCGAAGTGAGACTCAGAAATAAGGAGACCTGAGCACCGAAACTGAATTGGGTCGGACCTGTGTTTTTTTTTCCCTACTGATAAAAGTACATGAGGCTTATTTGTTTGAGTAACAGATTGTAAATTAGTCTAATCTCAGCAATGTGTTGAACTCAGACTGTCATCCTGTAGATATGTATTTTTTTTAAAGGGATTTTAACGTGTTCTGGATGATTTGATGACGTCGGCCTGTGGTGTTTGAACAGCTGAGTTAGGAAACGTTTTCTCTTCTGTATCATGTATGACAGGGACGGATTTTCTTTTTCTAATAAAGATGCACGATATGCATGGAACACATGGGCGTATGGAATTAATATGAAGTAACAGCTCTGCCCAGTAGCTAACTTGTTGACGACATCACCTCTGATTCATTTTGACCAGAGTCACACTTCCTCCTTCCCCTGTGCTTATTGCATGGACACACGTGTGCAATGGAAACATAGTACATGTGTGTGTGGGCCATGGTCCAAAGGTCAGCGAGCATATGTGTATACAAACACACACACACACACACACACACACACAGGATACCTGACTCAGTAGGGGAATTCCAGTCGTGGTATTCACTGTGATCCCTTTTGTCCAACAGTTGTTCCTCCTGTCTAAAGAAACTGTGTCTCTGCTGCTTCCCTTCTCTCCCACTAAAGGTCAAGGGGGTCAGACCATGAAGTGAGCAGAGCCGCAACGCATGCAAATATCAAGCTGAGAGGGAACAGTCAAGTTAGGAGGCTGTGTGTGTGTGTGTGTGTGTGTGTGTGTGTGTGTGTGTGTGTGTTAGGAGTGTAAGAAAATATTGATATACTTGAGTATCATGATACTATGTTTTGTTACTGTATCAATTCTCAGAAACACTATCGATGTTTGATTAATGGTATATACGCAAAGATTCATGGCAGAGGTTCGTTACTCTGCATTTTCTTTTATTACTACTTAGGAAATTAAAAACTGCAGTGTTTCCCCTTTTTGTACTCAGCTGCTAAACTTTCCCATTGACACAATAATCACGAGGAACACCCACCACTTGCACTTTCTCTGCTGCGCGCAGCTGACTGAGCGAGAAATGAGCGAATGAAACAAACGGGAGCCCCCATCTCACACACACACACACACACACACACACACACAGGTACACATACAAAATGTGTGGATCGGCTCCAAACGTGATCCAAATCATAAACCATCCGCCTGCCACCCACCTGAATGGATTTTTTTCTCCGATTTAGAGACCTCCATCCGCATGGAGCTGCGTTTCACTCCACCTGTAGGCTGTGTTGCTTTTTAAACTATTTCGAGCGGCAACATTTAGCGTATATAATCTTTAATCCCTTCAAGTTAAAATCTGAATGCCCTGAACACAAACAAGGCTGTCCAACAGAAATAATAAACGCCCCAATTCGTTCCTGACGAAAAATTAAGCTTAAAATCACACAGTCACGTTTTCGAGAATGTAATCACTGTTAATATTTTCGTAATTAACAGTGTTATTTCAGTGTTCGTGAACATAACTGTAACGTAAAGTTGCTCGTTCCTAGTGTGCATGTTCGTTCGTGTGTTCGTGCACCAGCAGGAAGTTCCACCAGTTGGAGCACGGGGCCACGCCACCCACCGTCTGTCAATCTGGTCAGTTAAGCCGCTAAACAGCCTTTGTGCTGTCTGGTCTCTGGTCTCCTCACTGAAGGAAAATGCACAGCCCAGCAGCAGCTGTGGGTGCGGTGAGTCTGCGTTCCATCAGCATCATTCACTGGTGCAGTCATCTGAATTTGAACTGGATAGTGGGGGGAATTTATGTCAGACCTGTCTTGCAGGGCCCTGACGAATATTGCCCCTCATGTTAATGCTGCATAGAATTGTTGCAGAAATATGAATACATACTGACTTCAAATATGTAATACGTCTTGTTGGATTGGAATGACTGTCTGTGCAGTCCAGTGGTGAGGGAGGCATGTTCTCTGGCAAGCAGCTTTTCAGTTTGGATTCAGTTTGGGTGGGACCTGCTTTCAACACTCCCTGATTAGCTCACCAACAAGACTAAGTACAAACAAACAACAGCAAGATAATGAAGCATAATATGGTGGCAGGAAATCTTGTTATTTCTACCATCCATGACTGAGTACATCTTAAAGAAAAACAGAAGGAGAGACGTTAACATGATGTTAACATCCAGTTATAGCAGGGAAAATGTATTGGCTTTGGTATTGTGAGATATAGTATTTGTCTCATGTTGTGTTTGGGTGGTGCAGGCAGACATCAGAGCTGTACTGAAATCAGCCTGCAGGGGGCCGCAGAGCCCACAAGGCTCACACAGCTTAATGTTTAAACCTGAAACCTGAGTTATTACTGCTTTACTTAAAGGAGAGAAATATTTGAAAAGGAAGATATAAAAATATTGTCACTGACTATACAGATTAAAAAAAAAAATAAGGGCTACCTGAGAAGGCCCTGGACTTCAGTAAAAACAAAGACGTGACGAAAGAAATAAAAAAGATTAATGTCTGCGGTTGCATTGGCTGTCTTTGAAATTTGTCTGGGTGTTGAAAACATTGCGTGATACCGCCAAGGTTTTTTGTATGTGTTTATCTCTGCATACTGTCACACATGACTAAACCAATGTGGTGGATGGCGTCCCGTGTTTTCTTGCTCCCAATGAGGCAACTTAACCTTTCCAGGCACAAATGACTCTTTCTGTTTCAGACGAGGGAAACCAGCAGTTAAACATGATTGTCACCCACGTGTTTCCAATGCAGCTCGACTTGTTTTAGGAATGTTCTGGCAACAAGTCTGAACCTGTTTAAACGGAGCAGAGTAAGGCAGATCAGCGTTGCAACAGAAATGATGGAGATGGAGATTTTTTTCATCCAAAGAAAGTATGCAAATAAAAGTGGTACAGTATGAAAGAGGGGAAAAAAGAAAATTAAAAAATATATAAAATGGTATTTACAATGGAAATGTAGGAAATGGGTGCGCTGATGCACTGCAAAAGAAGAACAATGTTAACAAATCATTTAGTATTATCTTAAGCATTAAAATCTCATTTTTCTTCATTCAGCCCCACTGACCTCTATATATTCTGCTGTTTGGCAGGTGCTCAGCTCTGGAGATGGACAAAAGCCTCAACTGCTCTGTTTTCTGTCTCACAGCAGTCAGTGGTTGTGGTTTGCCTTTCTACAGGCTTTGGACAGACTCTAATTACAGTAACTGAGAAGAAAAAAATATGTAGATTTGTATGAGTCCTTCAGTCTCATCATCAGTTTTAAATTTGGGATCATCTCATCCCGCTGGCAGAGCGCTTTTCCCTGTTTGAAGAAAAACAAGATTTGACCACTGAAGATGTATTTTTATTTTGCAGTGTAAAAAAAAAAAGGAAATGTAGGAGATCGTTATGCACAAGCTTCTCTGTGGACGTCTGCAGCGGCAAAAGAAAACCAAATACATTTGAACACTGTGAGGAAATCAAGCGCAGCGTGTCGCAGGGAACAGAGATAGAGCTTTGACTCTTACACCTGAGTCTGGATTCATCTCAGGGGAAAAGTCACTCTGTTCCCCAGGGAGATGAAATCCTGCTGCTGTTATGCAAAGTCAGACAGGATGATGTGTCTGCTTTTCTCTCCAAGAACAAACGCCAAATCATTCTGATAATCATTCAGTATAGATAATCATTTGTTCCTGCTGATCAGTGCCAGCATGGGAGAGTTGCTGGATGGCCAGTTAATCTGCTTTATAATGGAGCAGATGTTGATGTATTCTGAAGCAGATTTCGATTTTTTTTTTTTTGGTATTCATGAGCAGTATTTTAATATTTTGGAGCAGTGATCATGTCTTATGCAATCCAAAGCCAAAAACAGGAAGGAAGAGAAAAGGTACCAAAACATAACAAAAACAAAAGCATGCATAAATGCACAATGATTAGAGGACATATAAAAGATTAAAATTCATAAGCACCAATCTTCCTGATGAGCACAAAACCCAGTGTCAGCGTTGCCATGACGATAAGCAAACCAAGGCCCTGCCCACTCTTAGTTGTTTAAATAGGAAAATGACATTGTTTACATAAAACCATCCAGACACACTGATAATGGCTGATTTCCTCCAGCGGGCAGCACAGTCATGTAAGGTCATCATGACAGTCTTTTTTTTTTAAACACGTCGCTCATCAGTGGGAAACTCAGTATTTGTGTCACTGGGCAAGAGATTACCAAACATGGCATCACCAGGGATGAAACGTACTTTTGCTTTGCTGAAGGTTTACTTAAGCAGAAGTCAAAGTCCTGGTGTAAGAAAGTTAGTTGTCAGAAAAGAGAGCTGCGCTCCATGTGATCTTTTCCATGTCGTTCTAAAAGGACAAGAGCACAGAGGTCAAACTGGATTCTCTGAAGTGGAAAAATGAGAAAAAAAGACAAATTAAAGGTGACAAACAAGGTCAAAAGTCTGACAGTGGGATTGAATCAGGGGAAGTCCGATCAGGATCGTTTGACCTGGACGTTCCCACCAGAGAAGTTTCCAGCCTGTTTCAGTTTCCTCCTTTTCAAAAATCTCTATTTTACCAATCAACTTGTTTCCAGAATTTTCTTGAATCAAGTGTCATTTTCTTGATCCTAGTGGGCTGATCTGCCTTATTCTGCCTTGTTTCAACATGTTTATACTTGTTCCCAGAAAAAATCCTCAAACAAGTGAAACTGCATTGGAAACAAGTGGGATTATTTCATCCCACTGGCGGATTATTGACCTTGTTTGGAGGAAAACAAGATTTCAACACTGAAGAGGAGACTGAGGGACTTGCAAAATATATATATTTGCTCAAAAAAGTATAAGCACATGAAACTACTCAGTTACAGTAAAGTGAGTCTGTCCAAAGCCTGTAGAGAGAGAAAGCCGAACCACGGCCACTGACTGCCGAAAACAGAGTGCAGTTCAGTGTTTTGTCCATCGGGTTCAGTGCTGAGTTCACCTGCTAAACAGAGTAGAATATATGCCATCAATGGGGCTAAATGCTATAAAATGATCTCAAATATTTACAGCAACTGGGCTATTACTGTCATTGTTCCACACCCCAATATTTATAATGAAGACAGAATCATAAACTTCAGTAGTTCCAGATTTCATTCATCTAAGCTTGTAGAAATGTGGATCTTCTTAACCAGTGTCTTCTCATTTTCAGGAGTATCATACAGTGATATCTCCCTGTACAGAAGGCATCTCTGGTGTAACCACTGCTAAAATTTTGTCTTTGATGAATGAAATCAATCTAAAAAACTGACTCAGTTGCAGGAAGTGAGGTAGATATAATCAGTCGTCCCCGGCCTCAGCCTGGTGATGGTTTGGACTGACGCAGCTTCTCGAGCGTTGACCTCTCCACCAGCTGCTCCTAAGTTTTGACTTGGCTCTAATGAAGAATTTGTTCATTTCACTGCAGGCTTTCCCCTGGTTACATGCACATCACTTACAAAACAAAACAAAAAACAAACAAACAAACAAAAAAACTCAACAGTGTGACAAAGACATTTTTCAGCACTCTGGGCCTGTCTGGACCCGACAGCGTGGGACTTCAGGCCTCCGACAAAACAAAATGACCTTTCAATCTGATCATATCTCAATATTGGCTCACAAGAAGGCATATGGTATCATGACTGTGAATGTGTGTGTGTGTCTCAC
>OMLF01050511.1:0-29117 GCA_900302615.1 Holocentrus rufus
CAACAGCAGCACCGGTCAGGCGGCGTGGGTGCGTCTCAGGTTGACGTTTAGCTCGACATCAACCCAAAGAAAGCAGAAACTGTAAACAAAATGTCTGCAGAGAGAAAAGAGTCTGGAGTTTTCTCTTACAAATGTCAATATCAGGTGTTTCCCGCTCTGCTCTGCCCTCAAGTTGTTTGCTTAACCATCAACTGGGGAGCTCCACCAGGGCTTTTATACGGAACAACAAAACACTCCGAATATAGAAAGATGATGACTTTGTCAGCAAATACTTGAGCGCTGTCTCACATCGAAATATAGCACGAAACTTATTATTACGACCCATTAGTTAGAATTTCCAAGGCTTTTCCCATTTGCATTTCTTCCAGTTCGACATTGGCAGTTTCATGTAGCTGCATATGTGGAAACTAGAATCAATGTATAACCCTCGCGCCGAATTACATCCCACCATGTTTTGGAGGCATTTGTCAAAACACCGAGTGTGACTATTCAAATAAACAGACGCACATTTTCCACTTGCTGGCATTGTCCTCTCTCTCTCTCTCGCTCTCTCTCTTGCTGGCATACAAACGTATACATGTCTGAGGCAGTTGCAGTATATATACACACACACACAGTTGTTTTCACTCGCACCCGCGTGTGCATGGCAGCAGCGCCCACACAACCTACTCCCTGTCTGTCTGTCAGTCTGGGCTGCTGCAAAACTCGGTTCCTGTGCTCTCATAGTTCCACTGCGGAAGGGAAACCAGGTCGGCCTGCTTGGGGTAAACACATCACATTTGCATTGAATTGCTGGTAGCTGAAACTACTACAGAAACCCAAGCCTTTATATTATCATTAATCCTCAGAACCCACTCAGATTGTTTTTTTTATTCCCTTTGCTATTTTAAATTCCAAAAGAAAAAGAATCACATATGCAGCAATTTGCAGAACATAGTGCAGATACAGTCGATTTTCCTCTTCCACTCCTATACAATCTATGCATAATAATCCCACGAATACACATGTTAATTTATACTGCCTGTTCATTTATTATGCCCATGTATGCACACGCATGCATGCATGTAGATTAGCATACACCCAGTCTGCAGTTTGTTTTCTTGTTTGCAGACATTATTCAAGTCGACCTGAAGCTTCGTGCATAGAGCCAATTCATTTTAACCTCACTCCATTTAACCAGCAGATGTCTTTGGAAGCCCTCGTCTTCCAATTCTTCAAAAATCTACCCTACATAAATGTTAAATGTATGTATTTCAGCCATCATTTGGTTAACATTATCATATCCTACTGTTGTTCCTTAATTGGAGCTTCTCAGTATTTTTTCCAGTGTATTCTTACATTTAATGTGTTAAGAGAGAAAGTTTAAAATACAATTTGTTCAATAAACCACTGTTTTTGTCTCAACACAACTACCAGCCCCATGAACACTATTTGAAACTGTGTGATTCAACTCTGATTTGAAATTAATTAAGTCTGTGTGTGCACCATTACTGAAAAATATAGGTGCTAATGTGGCGGCTTAAGGCCCCTCAGGTCCCCTCCCTTAATGTTGAACCAGGGCAAAAGCACATGGAAACATTATAAGACGATTAACTCGACAACATGAAAGCCACCTGCAACGGCTTAATGGCAAACTGACCCAGATCACCTTGCCCGAGCTCAAGCAACAAACACAATCAGAGCTTTCCACTTCCTGCAGCATTTAGCCTCAGCAATGCCCTGATTGAGCTGAAATCAGGCTGAAACTCCTCCTGTGTTGTTGACTCGCTAATGGTGTTTTCTGTGCCCCTGATGGTCTGCTGGGATCACAGCGATGAGTTGGGGATGGTTCAGTGGGAGAGAGAGGAGAGAGAGAGAGAGAGAGAGAGAGAGGCAATGCTAGAAGTGCAATCACTGTGTGAGAACGAAGGGGTTGTAATTACGAGAATGCGCCCACCATTTCCTCCTTGTGGTCACTCCCCTCAAAACCACATCTTCAGCCAGAAACACACACTGCCGGTTTGTTGACAGGCTTTCTCCGCGGGTAGGTATGCACACACACACACACACACACACACACACACACACACACGGGGCAAAACATGGGGCTTTACTCTCTGGACAGATTTTTGAGATAGTTCAGAGTTTATTATAGAAAACACCATGAGTCATCCCAACGACATCATAACAATATCAAAACTGAGGTATTTCGTTCAAGATATCCTGATGTTTGATTTTATCCATATCAACCAGCCCTACTTGGATCATCAGAGAATGTGGTTTTTAATATGTAGGCTTGCATTGACTTTCGATGCATTGCTGTTTGTGGGATTCATTACAACATCCACACAATCTTCTATTATTGTTCTTTTTATTCCATGGTTGAACTCCAATTGCTTTAGTACACTGCCACTAACAAGAACCTCCCTTAAAACAACACATCCACTGGAAAGATACGGTCACACCAGAGATGTAATAACAGGTAGAGAATAACTCTCCTGTCAGACCATCAAAGGTTTAGGCCCCAACAACCACAAGACCTCTTGTAGGTCCTTCAGCATGACAGTTTTTTTTTTCACTCTCAATAATTCACCAGCCCAGTGTTGCAGCTGAGGAACAACGTGAGACCCACACACACACACACACTCTCACACTCACACGCCTGACCTTTTCACCACTTTCCTTCAATTACTCCGCACATGCAAATATATTATGCCAGATGTCACTTCAAGGGAATTCCTGGCTGGCGAGAGGAATGTGAGACATTCTGGAAAATATAATAAGGAGTAAAAGCAGAGGTACAGGTGTGGGTGGCGACCCAAGAAATACATCCCTCTTTGGACCAATTTATTAATTACAGTTTCCCCTCTGGCAGCACATTTTTGAGCATGTAACTCTACGAGCAGGGAAGAGAGACTGTTTTCCTGATATATGTGGTTTAAGAAAATTAGTGCAGCTCTGCTAGTATATCATTACTTGTTCCTTTGTACTGTGGAGTGAAACAGTTTGGTGAGCATTCAATAAACGAAAGTAGATTTAACTGTTGGCTAGTGAGAGCGTTTTACAGCAGAGACCGTGACTTCCAAAGAAATAGTGCAGAGCAAGGATACAAATGATACAAATTTTGTGGCAAAAAAAAAAAAAAAAATCAAAACACTACACAGAATACTCAATAGGCCGTTACTGGAGATAAAAATAAATAAATAAATAAATAAAAACAAAGCACAAATATGATCATTATAAATTCATTCACTACTGTTTACAACATACAAGGAGATGAAAAATAAAATAACATAATAAAAACACATCATTTATCACCACAGGCCACTATAGGAATATTATAGAGGATGTTCTGTCTCTAATTGGCAAACTTCATGCTGCGGAACTCTTACCTAAGAACAAGCAGAACAGATCCACTCCGACCAGCAACTTTCTCCTGCTGTTGTCTTTACAGTTATTGTTGTTCAGTGAACTCCCGCCGTTCCTCGTCTCTGCTGCCATCGTTTTCTCATATATCAAGCAGCGTTGCATTTAAAATGTTACTTTTTTTTCCAAATCAAAAGAAAGAAGGAAAAGGTTACAACTACTTAAAAGCGCTCTGCTGATTTCTACCTACTGTCAGAGCGCCTGTTATTAAGGGCGATTCTACATGAATCCTCAATTATGAGGAGTAGTCGTGCAAGTTAGTGGTCTGGTATCGGGGAGGTGATACTTCTTCAAAATGTACCCACTAGTTTCTGTCCTCTCTCTTAATCACTGCTCGCTTTGCTCTAACTTGTAGCGATCCTTGCGCGTTTCTTGGGGTTCTGTGCGGATCCTGTGACAGCCTTCCAAGAAGACCACTCCTCCAGCTCCTCCTCTTTCACTTTTTCAATTAATGCCACATGCAAACTCCCTCTATACGCTCAATAGTGAGGCTCGGCTTCCCGCACACACTCACAGCTCTTGATGCTGGTCCACAACAAAACGGTAGCAGCAGCTGGTCCAGCTGATCAAGCAGACACATGATCCAGGGACATATGAGCAGCACGTCAATTATAAAGTTCTTCTCGCAGTGGATCCCATGTGAAATATTTTGACTTCCATTACCTTGATAATGCCACCCTCATTTAAAAATGTTTTCCACCTCGGAAAAGTTGTAAAAGAGTAAACAATCTGGTTTCCATTACTTTTGGCCATTATGTTGAGAAAAACAACTGCAAACCTCCATTTAATGCAATCAATGTGGAAACAAATTGTAAAAACTTTATGGTAGCCTATACTCCTGTAAAGTGAATCATCTGAAAACTTTCGGTGTGGAATAAACTTTTCAAAACGTTTGGGAACACTGACAGAAGAATAAGGTCAGAAACAGCCTCTGAGCAAGGAACATAATGTAAGAGAGAAGTGCAAGGATGAAAAATAACATAATGTCACATTTTTTTGCATCACAATTTTTTTGGTATAAATTGTCTACAGGATGCCATATTTGTTGCACAAGACTGCATCATAAAAGTGAGTCTGCAACAGATGACAAAAACATAATTCAGTGAAAAAAAACATTTATTTGATGCAACAGATAAACAAACAAACCAAAATCAAGTGCAAAGAACTTATTTACAACCACAACACACAAACCAAAAGAAATGTATGCTCAAATTTAAGCTACTTCAAGTGATCAGTTGAGTGGCTACTTTATGTCGTTGCTCTTTGGACAAAGAGCAACAATTCAATTAGTGCATTATTTACTTTTAACAGAAACACAAGGTAAAAAAAAATCCTCCAAACAATAATAAAACAAAGTGAAAAGTAACACAAACTAAACAAAAAAAGTGAAAATGAAATTATAGCAAAGTCACATCATGGCTCCAATTGTTGACACCGTCTTCAAATTCCCTGTAGAGGGTAAAAGAAATGATTTTTTAAATACATAGCTAATGGGTATTTAATGATGATGAGCTTCACATGGTATCAAATCCCACAAGTGAACAGAGTTGAGGTTTCCCACCCTGGAGGTGCCATCAGAAGGTGTCAGCATAGAGGGGCGGGGGAGGAAGAAGTTCCAAGTCTGTGAAGTCAACTTCCTGATCACTATCATAAAAAAATACGACATAATGAGTCCTTGTCTCCGCCAAAGAATTCACAGTAAAATTATGATCCAGACTCGTCCAAAACAAATAAAAGACCAGGCAGAGTGTTTCAGATGCTGATAAGACACACAACTTGTCGACACTTACGGGTATGGGGGCTCCTCGACGCCACACAAGAATCCTTCAGAGAGACAAGCGGATACAAGAGTCACGTTAACATTAAACAGTTGTCTCTGAAATCTGTCCAACACGATAAGATAACGAGGTGTTACAGGAATCACATGCAAGCCCCCCCTCCGCAAGTTATTTTCCCATCACACTCGAAACTCGACCGCCGGTGAGAGTGGAGCGTCCTTCAAGTGTGTGGTGGAGTGTCCTCCTCTCAGCTTCGCCGTAATCAGTGAGAGTGACACGAGTGGTGACAACAAGTGGTGTCATGGAGGGAAAATAAAGTCAGCTAAGCAAACTTACCTGGCGGCTCAGCGCTTCACACAGGAGAGAAGGGAGAAAACGTTTCCAAATCAGAAAGATAATCCTTAAACAATTTTTGATTCTAGATTATAAATATTCAAATGAGATCATCGTGGGTGAAGTAATGGTTTAAGGGAGTGCCGTACTTTGTTGGGGTCGGTCCTCCGTTGTCAGTGATGTCACTGAACTCATCTTTGTTATGCTGGAAGAAGATGGCTAGTTTCTGCAGGGCTTCATGTCTGGTCCTAAAGCATTGGGACAAATACCTCACATTGAGAACTATACACCTTTTTCGCATGAAATAAGGTAAACACAGGTGTTGCTAATGACATTAAGGTACCATTCCATGTAGACCTGAATGGAACAGAACCTTTGTTGACGTCATTCGTCACCTGCATTTACTTTACTATTCAATGTCAAAATGGCTGCTGTGAAAAAAGTATATTACTCATTATTGTACTTTCATCACTGGCCTATATTCTGAGTAAAAAGGCTTTCATCAGTGGCTTACACCCCTAAAGGAATACGAGGCCTGAGTAAAGGCAGTGAAACACAGAGTAGCTGTGATGAGGAAATGAGCCCAAAGAGTTGCCTCTGGCTTGTATGGATTATAGGATTACACGGAGACTTCTTAGTGCCACGAAACCTTTGAACAGACTTTTGGTTTGCAGTTGCTGGGAACAATGTCCACACAGCTCCAAAACTGCCTTGGGTTTCACCAACTTGAAGCTGATCAATTATTTATGAAAGTTCAGAGAAAAAAATATATAAAAATAAGAGATGATACAGTAGGTTAGTGTGTCACCAAATGCACCAAGCGCTGAACCTGGTCTGAGCTGTAATCACACAGAGGTAAGCATGTGTTCTGAGTGAAGAAAGTGCTTCAGGTTAACAGCCCGAAATATACCTTCAATCCACCCATAACCCTCCAGAGCCTAAACAAAGCATCCCACTATCAAAATACTGGATGTACTTTTCAGGTGCCGTGAATTAATATCAGTTATAAGAAATGTAAAAACATATACATACAGCTTCAGAATGTGCACGTGTTCCCACTCCATGTCAAATATAAAATTCCCTGACTTTTCTGTGGTTAAAATGTTGAATTTCAATGACTTTATTGTTGTTTATTTTTTGGTTTTCTTTTTCACAGGACTTTTAAACGTTATTATTCTGGTTTATTCTGCAGGGGAAGTGAACATAACATGAACACAAAAGAATATGCATAGTTATTATGTTTGTTAAATGACAAGTTGCTGAATTTTTAAATTGAGGCCAAAATTCTATGATTTTCTGCAGGAATTTATGAAACTCCCTGACTTTCACCATCTGAAACAGATTTTTCAAAATCCCATGACTTCCCAGAAATCCCGTCACCCAGAGGAACCCTGCTGTGCACACCAGCTAACACACTCCAGAGATGAGGTGCATGCAGCAGTGTTTATGAGTGTGTGTGTTGCAGGCTTACTGTGTGTGCAGGTCCTCCAGGTTGGCATCACTAAGGGTGTGCTGGGCGCTGGCGTGGCCGCTCGCTGTCAGAGGGAACACGAGAGGACAGATGTGGGTGGGAGAGAGAGATGGGCGAGTTGCATAAGAAGCGAAATGGGAGGGAGGGAGAGAGAGAGTGAGCAGAAGGCACGTTAAGGTGGACATTAAAGGCATGTTACGGTCTGGAGTATGTCAATGGTCAGCAAAAAAAATCACCACAGGCAGAGCTTGCATCTGTTTTTGAACCAGAGGGCTGTAAAAAAAAAAATCATGCTTTTCACTTCAAAAGGCCTGGTTATAAAATGTACTCACACATCTCATGCACTGAGTCAATCCGCTGCTGAAAGCTACTGCACAGAATGAAAACAAAAATAATTACATATTACTGCCACACAAATTCAATGTAGTCTTTCAGGAAGGAGAAATAAGGTAGTGAATGAAATAAAAGCACATTCATCTAGCTGTTTTTTCTCATTCCTCTTGACTAAAAACACTGATAAGTCACTGATTGCCAATACTGAGGACAGTGATTCTGTTGGTCTTACTGGCTCTCAATGGAGGGAGAGATGGTCTCATCTTCACATGCCCACTCCTCGCTGTCATCTGTGACTGAGGGGAAAAAAACACCAATTGAATTAAGCAGAGTGCACGTGCTGATGATAGAGATTTGGCAGAGTCACAGACAAAAACCCTCAGTGTTCACTGCTTAACAGTAAAATAACATCAAGCCAGCAGATGACAATCACTGAGATATTTAAGTTATGTAACTATTTCTTGTGTTGTGTGGATGGATGGGGTGATTTCAATTATTTTTCTTTATATAAGTCAGCACATTCAAATTATGTTAGCCAGTTTTACATTTGGATTTATGCAGCAATACATTTTAAGATTGTAAAAAGCTTGCACCAAAGATAATGCTGGATAATATAGGTGAAACTATAACCAAAGCCTTGCCAGTAAGTCTGCATATCATTTAAATTCTTTGTTAAAACTTGACACTTACAGCTGCTTGTCATTATGGGATGGTTAGAGGATCTGCAAAACATGCATGAAAGATTGTAGATGAATGTCTGTTTGTGATTAACAGGGATAGACCAGAAACCAAGGATGTGGTTACAAAACTTTTTTTTTTTTTTTTTTTTTTTTTTAATTGAGAAATCAAAGAATTTTATCAGTGAGCTACTCAGTACCTGCTCCCAATGCTGATGGTATCTCCCTCTGCGTTCCCTCCTCTCCCAGCTGCTTGGGCTTTCTTGCCAAGTTCCAACATCTCCTTGATGTTCAGCTCCACATTCATCACTGAAATATAACCATCTACAAAAGCCAGTTGTTAAAAACACAGAAGTTAATGATGATGACATAAAGGGAAAACCAGTATTATGGAAAAGGCATAATATGTTAAAAGACAATTTCTGTTAATGATGAACATGATGATTCTTTCTCCTGAGTGCAGGCCACAAATAAAGAGAAACTGGAATGCATGGTCATGTCATTTGTGGTCAAATCACATGAAATGACTTTACAACGATGAAAGCATGTTGTTTTATGTTTTATAATGATGATTGTGGTTGGCTGCTTCAACTAGCATTACTGATGCATCATTTTTGCAAATTTTTCATCAGCAGTTACAAAAAATTAACAAAAATGATGCATCACGTCAGCGCAGGTAGGACATGGAGATCATTTAAATTTATATACTTGCAAAGATATATTTCTGCAGGCTTGTCTCTTGAAATATATATCTCATACTCCACGCTGAATCTTTGCATGCTACTTGGCTTAATACGGAGACACAAAACTTGTGCTGCCAAGTGTAAAAGCATTCATAATATACTTTTTTTATTGGTCTCTGAATATACCAAATATTCCAGGTTTCCATAACTTCGTAGACTACTCCTGGACCAACAAAATCCTATGAAAATAAACTGAATTAGCCTCTAAATTTCGTGACTGAACTCACACTGGTGGTTGGCGTCTCGGGCCAGCCATTTTCCTTTGGGGCAGTTGGTGGTGCGGATGATGCTGACCGTGTCCCCGTTCTTCACAGGCAGGTCGTTCTTGCGAACTTTGTTGGCCACCACCACCCTGACGTGGTACATGGCCTCTTCCTCACCGGTCACCTGCAGAGTCAAACCTGAGCGATGAGCCACGAGAATCTGTGGTTTATGGTGATTTTAGTACGGCTAAGGCGGCTGTTTAGATGCACAGTGGAGGTATAATGATAAATCACCGCCTCAAGTGGCTTATTGGTTTTATTTCCAGTCGACCGTGGCTGGATAATAACTAAGATTCTTTCACCTGGATAATGCATTTGATGATGAGCTCCTTATCCTGCTTGTGTTGTGGGACAGGAAAATGATCCCCCATTATGATAATGTGATACATTGTAGTATTGATTGCTAAGGGGACATTATACTTTTGCTTGGCCCCAACACAAGGGGGTCAAAGGTCAGCTACAGGAGCAGCATCCATAAGAGCACATCAGCAGAGGTGAATTTTAAATAGAGGGTGTAATGCTTCAGTCAAAAGCCAACATTTGCAGTTACTGAACCAACATTATTATTTAGTTTTACCGACACAGACAGTGGTTGGAAAAACTGATTTTTTTTAGGCTTCAAGATGGCAGTATGGAAGAAACTTTCAAGTCAAAGAAAACTGAAGTAAGCTGATTTTGACCAAATGAGCCTTTTCAGAGGTGATCAGAAATTTAGACAAATGGTTTTGAGAGTACAGAAATTAACTTCTCAGTAACACGTTTCACCCCAACTTACTTTGAACTTCTTTTTCATTTCATTTTCCTTCTTCTCCCTTTCCTTTTGCTCCTTTCTCTCCTTCTCCAGTCGTTGCTTCTCCCTCTTCTTCTGTTCTTTGTAGTCAGCATTGTCGGGGCTTTGGAGTAAAAACGTGCACCACTCAGTACTAGAAAAACTAGTTTTCCATAAAGATTAAAACACTACAATATAAATATAAATGGAACCTTACACTGCTAAAAATACATAAATAGTAACATAAGCCATATTTGGTATCAAAACAGAGGACAGATGCTTCTTATTTTCAAACAAAGGGTTAATTTGGCCAATTTGGTTTTACCAAAACAAGGAGAGTGAGGTGTCTAACATACCTGTGGACATGAGCATGGGTCGGATGACTATGTTCTCCTGATATACTGCCCCTGCAATTTTGGTAACCATAGCAAATCAAATTAGTGGCTGCCCACCATCTGGCAAAAATCAGCGTCAATAATAAAATGCATGACTTCTATCTTTGAAAACTGACATACCAGGGATTCCGAGGCCATATGTTAAGACGCGCCTCCTCCTTCTTGAAACAAACAGAATTATTTTTTATTTGACACAGATGATTAACCAGAGTGGAGACTGTAAGCACATAATACGCTCATTGTACTGGATGCTTCTCTGACCATAAACGTAAGATTTCTCAGATACTCAATAAGGTTTAAAAATGAAAGTTACCGCTGGTTGGTTGTCAGCATATGGATCTGTGAGAAATGGTTAACAAGGGAGTTAAATGGGTAAGCCAAGTTTGTAAGAGCTTTTATTTTGAAAGATAATACTGTATTGAGCAATTATCCTTACTCTTTAGTCCACCTTTACGTTTACGTGAGTTCTGGGCAAAGATGAATTTGTTGATGTTCTCGACATCCTCATACACATTATCACATGCTTCATTGTAGCTGTCCTGTTGATGGACACTAGAGGGGAGAAAAACATTCAAAATAAGTATCTCTCTCAGCTCATTTTGACACTGAAAGTGGGAAAAATTAATTCAAGTTACTCCAAAATGAAAATATTAATCCCTTTGGCTGTGAATTTGAGGAAGCTCACCTTGACTGTCCCTGAATGTCATCGTTCAGTGCTGCAGGGTCACCGAGGTCTGTTTCCTGTGTGGCGGACTGGGCCTCAGATGCCCTCAAATCAGTCTCATCAGCTTGGAGTTCAGGAGGAGGCGGTGCAATCCCCTCCTCAGTCTGAGACCAAAGCTCTGGTACTGCTGGCTCTGGGCGCTCTGGTAGGTTTAGTGGGTCAGGGAGGCCAGCTGGATCTGCGGGTATTAAGTTGCGACTGCTGAGGTTCAGGCTAAAGCTAGCGGGCTCTGCAAGCTCAGATATTTGCAAGTCCGGTTCAGACTCAAAATCGGAGACTCCAAACTCAGCCGGCGCAGGATGTTCAAAGTTGACAAAGTCTAAAGCCTCCAGTTCCAGAGCGGCAATATCAATAGCTTCTCCCTCTGCGGTTTCCATCTCTGAATTCTCAAAGTCTGGAAACTCTGGAGCATCCAGAACAGGGTTGGAGATGGACGTTTGCTCACACTCTGGCTCTTCACTTGGTGCATGGCTAAGGCCTGGTGACACCTCTGCAAAAGGAAACCAAAATCAGTACTTGAACAGATGTTAAACCCCGCAAATAAGCACACCACAAGTAAGCATAATGTAAACTGCAGTAGGCATAATATACAGTCATTGATGTCCAAGTAAAATAAATATAAAACTTGTCTGCCCACAGAAAAATATTTTTCAGAATGAGGCCACAAACAGGGAAAAGAAAATGTGAAAAAGCTAGGCAAATGGAAAAGAAAAGAAAGGGAAAAAAATGAAAGTGAGATGATATACCCTGGATGGTGGTTGGACGGTAACAACTGAGATCTACCCGTGGAGGTCTGGGAGGCTTTACTGGCAAAGGCCCCAGTGACCTCAGGTCAGGTAGAGGCCTCTTAGGAGGAGCAGAAGATGGAAGAGGCTCATCACATCTCACAGAAGGAAGCTCAACTCTGTTCCTGTAAAACTGTTTATCCATTGCAGACTCTAGTCATTGAGAAAAACAAAAGAGCAAATGCATTATTTGAGTAACAATATATCTGCTGCAAATAAATCATAACTCAGATGATTTGGGGAAAAAAATCTTGCAGAAATCTTTTGCATGGGAAGAAATACACATCACTTACTGTGTGCAGAACCATTGGCTTTGAAGAAGGGCCGGGCTGAAATACAAGCAAGGTGTGGAAGACAGACTGGTGGGGGAACAGGGAAATTAGGCTCAGCGCTTTCAACATCCTTTGGTGGTGAAGGGATTGACTTATCTGCAGAGCTGTTATCACAGGAGCGCGAGGTCTTGGGCTTGGCGTAGATCAACAACTGCCGGCGTGAGAACTTCTTCTTGGCTCTCTCCAAGGTGCTACTAATTCGGCTGTCAGACTCCCCACTCTCTGTAGAAGGAGGGGTGATAGGGACGTCTGGGCTGGAGGGGGGGCACTCTGAGGCCGAATGGTCGCCTTGGAGAGAAACCCCGTCTTCTGTCTTATGTCGCTCCATGGAGGACAACTCCCCAGGAGCACTGGCAGGTCTGGTGGTCAAATCAGCATACGTGGGCTCCTCTCTAGTTTGCACAGTGACCTTAGTTGCTTTGGTCGACTTGAAGGGGAGCAGCAAACCTTTCTTCTTGATTTTGGTTTGTGGCAGGACGTCTTTCAGGGGGTCTGGTTCCAGTTTGTGCTCTTTGGAGACTCCCGGTGCCGTCTTCTGTTCTTTTACAGGCGGGACTGGAAGCACCAAAGGCATGTGTCTGTCTTTGAGTGATTGCCTTGTTGTGCTGTCTCCACCAGCAACCCGGGACGGCGGAGAGGTTTGCTGAAGTTGTGGTGGAAAGGAAATTGGACGCTTGCCACCAGATGCCCGCAACCCTTCCCTGAAGATGACCCGGGGAACCACTGGTGTCTTGTTTTCCACTGCAATGTTGATGCCACTAACCACAGAGCTGCAGTGACCACCGGGAGGAGGGAGGTGTTTGGGCTTCTCAGCAACAGCTGGTCGATTGGTTTTGGTTTGAGCCAGAATGGCTTCCTCCTGAAACTTGGCCCTCAGAGCTTTGAAGTTGATTGGTCCCTCCTTAAATAAATCATTAGCCATTAACCAGCAGAGCAATGCAAATGGTAAAATACTCACATGGGAGAAAAGAAAAGCCATTTTATATGACAGGCCTATCTGCTTAATTCTGTGAGACATAAAATAACATTTCATTATCACCTAATTAATAGTCTGTGGTGCTATCTGGAATTGTGATCATTTTCAGCCATTAAATTTTGTGGTATCTAAACCAAAATTAATCTATAACACACTGTATGAAACAGTAAGGCTGTCTGGATTCAGGCTTATCTTGCTGTAGCCAACATATAAACTAAAGTTGTTTTTACAACTTTACCTCTTCCATTGTCGCTCGTTTTTTTCATCCGCTGACATTCAATTTTCGGTGGTTTGGGCATTTGGAAAACGTTCTCAACAGTGTTAAATCATGAGCACGACGTTCCTGAGGAAATTGTCGCTAACTTTTGCGAAATAAATCAGGCCAGTCTCTCCTTTGAGTGCTGATACAAACAATTGAAATCTACCGCCGTGTGACGCGCCTGCGTGATGCGCGTAATACGTGCGCGCTCATGATTATGCCATTGACCAATCGGAAGCCAAAAAACTCAAGTTTTCCACCTGTTAATTTAGTTACATACAAAAAAAAAAAAATTTTGATACATTTATATCAAAATATCATTTTGAGTGCTAGGGTGTGATTTGTCTGAACGAAGTGTGTTTTCTGATTACACTCATTATAAATGTTTACATTTGTAATATAAACATATATTTGTAATGAGTCTATGTTATGTTTGGGTTCTGACTGGGTTTGAATGTGTGGATAGGGGCGGGGGGGCTCATTACGAGAAATAACTGTTGTAAGAGCATGTGTTTACACTTGATCAATCATTCACTCTAGCTGTTCTGATTGCATTGGTAGAAGTCCTTCTCAGGATGACAACAAGCACTCTGTATTTTCTGATGTGACATATTCAGCTCCAGAAAGATAAAGCCTATATCTTCAATATGGGTAGAATAATTCTTATTTTTCTGGTCTTATGCAGTCTCCATTTGCTTTTCAACTCTTTTGTGAATGCGTCCAGCAGCCCTTTGGCCACAGCTGAAAACAGGTGCAGTATTTTCTACTTTATATACACAACCTTTTGCATTCACTATGGATTGATTCAGTTCTTGCACCATGGCTGCTTGAACTGGATTTTAAATAATATGTATGTTTTTTTTTGTTTGTTTGTTTTTTGTTCAGAAGGCTGCTGCCTGTCATGAGGAGGGCCAGAGCTGTAAACAAGCCAGTACCCCTCAACTGTAGGCTGAGGAGTTGGTCCTCTTGGAGTCCTTGTAACGCCTGCACAGACAAAAAGGTAATGACAGCCATCTGAGTAAATACTTATTTGTCACTGTCAAATGACAACCTTAATAAAATAACTCATACAGCTGTGTGACAGATTTGCTTGACAATGTACCTAAGAACCCCAGGCCAGTTGTTTTGTCAGTCATAACAGATTACAAGGGCTGATTTTAAAGTTTTGTTTAGTTCACTATGGATGACATAATCAATGGGTTCAAAGGGAGCAATAATTCTCTTAGATCAGCACTATTGCTCTTAAAAGTTCAATAAAAAGTGATCCTTGATTATACAATGTTATTGATATTTTAGCCATTGGATTTTAATGCACTGGCCTAAATTATACACTATAAACAACCTGGGGACTACTTGTAGAAACAGTGTGTGTGTGTGTTGTTAATAAAATGCTATCGATACATAGCAACTTATATGGAATTTTAAACTTGTTTATCATAATGAATTTTAACACAGTGATTTCACCATTAACATGAATACTGGAACATGCATTGGTGTATGTTCTGCTTTTAATCTGCTTCTATATGATTTTAATGGGCATGGGCACACTCACTGTTTTAATTATTTGAGCTGATAATGCTTTCTTTCACCTCATCCATCTCAGTATCGTTTCCGATACATGGAGCAGCCTTCTCAGTTTGGTGGGTCAGAGTGTATTGATAAACTCTGGGACAGGCTGGCGTGTCCAACAGCAACCACGCAGTGTGTGGAGCCCGATTACTGTGGAGAGAGCTTCACCTGCAATGCAACAGGCCAGTCCCATCAGCAGGCCCTCAGACAACACATTCCCTCTCAGCTGTGTATGAAAACTCTTTTGTCTGTTGGTGTGTGACTTTTTCTCTGTCTTTTCCAGGACGCTGCATCAATCCATCTCTTCGCTGTAACGGAGAACAAGACTGTGAAGATTTCTCTGATGAGGAAAACTGTGAACAGATCAACTCCAGAGACGATAAGTGCTCCACCTTGCTGCCAATCCCAGGCGCTGAGCGTGGCACGCAGGGGTAAACACCGCATCACCTCGTCTTAACTTTACTGTATTGATTTTATGGTCTATGTAAGCAACAGTGATTGCCAGTGAGAGCCAAAGGTTAAAAGACAATGCAAAGCCATGCATTACAACAGTACTGATCAATACAGTCTGTCATCAATACATTGACAGGTTGAAACAGACTCATATCAATATCAAGGCAAACTAAGTATCTAAGATACTTTAAAACACACAGGGATTGATCGGTGATCCAATTAGATCGTTACAAAATGAGTAAAGAAGATTAGCATAACTCCTAAATCAGCAATTTGCTTTGAAGTCTTTGGAATCTGTCCTCCATTGTGCTGTTGATATATAATTTCACTTACACCATAATTAACCTGGCTTGACAGATGTGTCATTTAATCTCAATGCCTTGGATTAACAACTAATCAGATTCTTTTGTTTGTTTGTTTTACCCAGCTACAATGTCTTGACCGGAGAGTTTGTGGATCAGGTTCTAGACTCAAAGTACTTCGGAGGACAGTGTGAATATGTCTACAATGGCGAATGGAGGAAATTCACCTATGACTCGTTCTGTGAGAGCCTGCAGTACAACGAGGACGAGAAGAACTACAGAAAGCCTTACAATTACCACACCTATCATTTTATGGTATTGTAAAGCAGTTTTATCAGTTCCATTTATTCATTCGTTCCATTTATCAGTCCCAGTGCCATTAAATGGGTTGCAGGAGGGATTCTGACACTGAGAGCGACTGACAAACTCTTATTGCAGGCTCAAGCTGCTTCCGAGGGCACTCAGGAATACTATGAGGATATGGTGGACCTACTGAACGCAAGGAGAACCGAGGGCTCTGTCAATGGCGGCTTCACAGTTGGGATTTATTATGTGGAAGTTGGGCTTCGTGCAAGTGCCGACTTCAAGTTTCTCACCAACATAACGCAGCATAAAAGCGAGGTAAAGTCGTGGTAGATACACACCAGCCAACTATGATAATGATGTCAACAAATACCCTTTTATTTGATTATTATTGATCATTTGTGGCTTCTCTTAGGCCACTAATACAGGCTCCGAAGCAGCCTAAAAGATGATGAAGATGTTGAGTCGTTTTGGTGATTTGGAATCCAAAGTGAAGAAGTTGCCCGCATGCCTAAGGATTTTTGTTTTAAAAAATAAGAAATAAAGAAACTCCCACACACTGTCTTCTCTAGTTGCAATTAAATTAGATTTATTGGCAACAGCACAAAGGTACAAGGACCTTCATCAGGTTAAATCTCAACATCATGAACCCACTGAAAGTCCTTGGGCCAAAACATTTTTGCCAACAAATCTAATTTATTTGCAAGCGAAGAAGACAGTGCGTGGGAGTTTCTTTGTTTCATAGTTTTTGACATGCCATTCTCTTTTACTATACTACCCACTTTAGCTTGTGTTTCTTGTGTTTCGTTGGTCTTCAGGATTTAGGATTTGTCAGGCTTCGATCCAAAGTGCAGACGGCCCAGTTCAAGGTGAGGAGTGACAAGCTGATGCTTCATGAGGATTTATACGTGTCACTCATGGAGCTCCCAGAGCATTATGACTTTGGGATGTACTCCCGTTTCCTCAACACGTTTGGCACCCACTATGTCACCGAGGGGACGATGGGAGGGACCCTGGAATACATCCTGGTCGTCAACAAAACCTCCATGGCACACTCTGGTACTGTGGGCTTTCTGTATTTTTAATCACTGCAGTCCACATCATGTGTTTGTCATAATTTGTTTGTCCTTTTTTGTCTTTTATTTTTGGTCATTTTTTTCTATTTTTGTCTTTTAGTCATTATTTTATGTTTGGCATAATTTTTTGTCTGATTTTTTTAAATTGTCATAATTTGTCATCATGTCATTTTTTTTTTATTTTAACTTTTGCAGAGGTTAATGGAAGACAAGTTGGCGGTTGCTTCGGTGGCACCATTGGAATAGGCAGTCTTGCTGGCGAGGAGGTATCGGCACGTCTCACTGTTGGCAAAGATAAATGTAGGAAGACTGTGGCTTATGGTGAAGGTGAGACATTGTAGAAAGTGTTTCAGCAGACTAGGCCAAATAAAATCAACCAGACTGAAAATTACTGTGTAAAATAATGAGAGAATATTTAATTGTCACATTGTTCTCTGATAACAGGCAGTTTGCTTGATTATTGTGTCAGATCATTGATGATTTTTTAAATTACCTTACCTGTTACATTTTAAATAGCCAATTCATAAGCACAATTGTTAATGTAATTGCGCTTTCCTCAATTATTAGTTTACGAATGAACTATTTTTTAAACAAAAATCAGTCTGTAATCTATGTTCAACTGACAGATGATAATGAAGATTGTTATTATAAAGTGTAAATGGAGATATTACAGTAAAGCTTTTTTTTTTTTTAATGTAGATGAAGAATCTAAATCTGGTGTTATTGAAGATATCGTCACTCTAGTGAAGGGGGGCATCACAGAGACCAGCACTAGCCTGTTGGCCATCAGGAACCCTGAAACCTACAGGAGATGGGGTGCAACTCTCAAATACAACCCAACACTCATCGAGTATGAGGTGACATATTAATGAAGGAATTTATCAGAGGACTTAAAAAGAAGAAAAAAACAGTTGATATGGTTAATTTCTCAAGCTAAATTTGTGTGGTGTGCTATCTGAACTACACTCCTATATCTACCCTTCACTCTCCCTATTCCTGCGTCTTTCCCTCCATGACCCAGATCATGCCGATCTATGAGCTGGTTCGTCTCAGCACGGCTGCAGACCACGTAGGTGAGAGGCTGGCCAACTTGCGGAAGGCCTGGGACGAGTATCTGCTGGAATTCAACTCCTGTCGCTGCGCCCCCTGCAAGCACAATGGGATCCCTGCCCTCATTGGCACCTCCTGCCAATGCATTTGCAAGTCGGGCTACCGGGGAGAAGCCTGTGAAGAGACTCTCAGAGACGGTAAAATGTTGACTGTAATCTCTTCACACATAAAAATACACTATATCTGGTGTCTGGCGAATACCTCCTGACTCCAAAATGTTGCACGAACACAAAACAGCCTCGTTTTTAGCTTGGCTGCCAAGTATTTTGGGGGTTTGTCTAATTGGTTTTGGACGTGTTTCATCCACCCCAAGGGTTGTAGAATTTGCTCACTTCTGCTGAGGAGCATTTAATCTTTCAGTTGAAGTTAAAACATGAGAATCAACAGAATTGGAGTTACCAGGTTTTCACCCGACTGCCTCAGGAGAGGTGAGAGGTGCATAGAACAGCTTCACTTTTGGTATATGCAGAGAAGAAGTTGTACATTATGCATAGTATGGTAAGGTTATTCTAGATAGAATATTTCATCTGGTTGTTTTACCAAGTCTGTTTTACTTGGTCGTCATCTTTGGGTCAAAGGATGTTACAGAATACTGACAGAAACCACATTTATACTGAATTCTGAATCCAAAGCTTTTGGTTATTTAGCGTCGAATAGGAAGTCAGTTGTTTCATGTGGGCTTAAAATTGCCTCTTTTCACGTCACAGATACCAGGACAGACGGATCCTGGTCCTGCTGGGGGGCGTGGTCATCCTGTCGATCAGGGGCAAAGACTCGGACAAGAACCTGTGACAACCCGCCACCAGAGGGGGGCGGAGCAACCTGCCTGGGCTCCTCCTCTCAGACCCAACGCTGCTGAACCGAAGACTCTCGTGGACTATAAACTGAAGATGACTCAGTGTTGCTTCTACATAAACAATATATGCAGACTATTTCCTGTGTGTGTTTTACTGTCTGAGTGATGTTTCTTGAGTGTGGTGTTATATTAAGTTATCTTTAGAAGCTTATGTAGGTCATTTTTTTTTAACCTCTCTTTGATGTGAAGGTTAATATTTGGGTAGGTGAAGCTGAATCCAGGTCACTGCTCAGAGCTAAACCTAGTTAAACCTGTTGCTACGGCAACAGGGTAGAAAAGACATGTCAAGATATTAATAATATTAATAGAGGGTTTGCAATCGTATAAATATTTATTGAAGACACACCAATGTATAGTTCTGGCTGTTTTTGCTTATATATGCAAATATAAATCATGTTTCAGTTAAAAGACAAAACACATCACAGACTATTTTTATTTATTTTTTTTTTATAGCTTCATGTCAGCGTTATTGGGGGTGTAGTACAGATGTTAAAAACAGTCAGTAGACTCTTGCTGCAGCCCTCTGCATGTCAGGCCTCCGTTGCTGGGTGGAGGGTTGTTGCACTGCCGACTCCTCGTCATTGTTCCGCTGCTGCAGGATGACCAGGCACCCCAGCAGCTCCAACTGCCATCAATGCCTATATCTATAAGTCAAATGTTTCGTTAGTCCACATAAATAGAAGGAATAATGCATACAATGAATGATGAATCTTTTAAAATCATGTGATCATGTAAAATAAAATAGAGTAAAATAATGAAATGGGATAGAATAAGATAAAAATGGCTGGATGAAAGCGTTGGGTAGTAGGTAGTGTTTTGTATTTGTGAGGCTCCTCCTAACCTTTTGGCCTCTGAGTGACCTCACAGCCGCGCCCGCTGTAACCAATAGGACAAACGCAGTCACACCTGGTGCCTGTTGAAGGGGAAGAAGAAGATTTCACCATCATCATGACCATCATTAACATAACTATCATCATCAACACTCACTGTCTGGCCTATACTCTCTGTTTTATCCATTGAATTGACAGACAGTGAGACCACAAGTTCAATAATATTCAACCCTCTGATGCACCTTTGAGAACAGCCACTCCGTTGTTGTGGCAGGGGGCACATCGACATGAGCTGGCCTCCTCCAGGTACTCAGACAGGGCTCTCTTCAGGTTCCTCTTCAGCATGATGTCATTGGCGAAGTCTCTGGAGGTCACCAGCTCATACAGCGGCCGTGTCTAGGACACACAGACGCAACATGAAATCACATCACTGCTCAATCTGATCGAGTTACATCTCTAAAATTGACTCTGATCTTGTTTTCAACAGCAGAAGCAAATGGATTGCCCCAGACCTGCAGATCCCTTTACTGTAGTGTTGCAGCAAAGCAGGCCACAACTCTTCACCTTTTCAGTCTATCCAACCAGCTATCAATCAACCTAGCTGTACTTAGCATACGTGCGAATATGCCAGTGCTGCACCAAGTGTCTTGTAATGTGTCAGCACCAATTTATCAGGTCAAATTCCTTGTGCTGCAGTGTACTTAAAGCTGCATATTGAAGCGATTCTGATTTTGATCAAGACTAGATGCTATCTAGATGGTGGTAGAGAGGAGTAATAAGGAGATTATGCACCCATGAGATGGAGATCTGTGGATATATGAGACAGGCAAAATGAGGTACAGTAAAATATATTATGGGGAAAAGAGCTTGAGAGGGAATTAGAGGAGAGAGAGTTGAGTGGAGATAGTAGAGGATCAGAGAATATGAGGTGAGAGGAAGGTGAGAGTAAAAGACAGAGCATGAGTGAGAAACAAAAGAGGGAGAAGTGAGGGAGTGAGAGAGAGAGAGAGACAGAAAGACAGTCTCACCGTGCTGCGAATGAAGTCGGGGTTGTAACGCACGCCGTCGCCCCACAGCCTCATCAGCTGTGGGGTGGGGAGCTTCTTTGACACTAATGCTGTGATGGATTCGCTGCTACCGCCCCTTACAACGGCAGCAAAGTCCTCCACCATGCTGCCAAGCACTGTATTCTCTGGAGAGAGACAGACAGACAGAGATAGTGCAGACATTTGAGCAAACTCAGAGTTTCAGCATCAGTTAAATTTTCCACATGCCAGGAAAACGATATCCTGAGGGGGAAATTCTATTCTATTCTATTCTGTTCTATTCAAACAGAATCAATCAGAGCACTGCAGCATGGACATTTTGAAAACATGGGATCTCACCTCCCATCTCGTTCAGCCGGCCATTACAGGATCCGCCCTGCACACCCGCTGACACATAGACACCAAAGATGTTGGCTCCCACCTTGAGGCCCGACTGCACACAGTACTTGTAGTCATCCAGTGAATAATCTAGAAAACAAAGTTGGAGAGAGATCATGTTACTGCCATATCTTTTACAATACAGGGCTATGCAGCGCGTTAAGTTTTGTCTCTAAACTCCATCTGAATTATTTATTTATTTATTTATTTATTTATTTTGCCTACACCATAATTTAATATGAGATCATTTTTTAGGCATCTACATACTGGAATACTTTCTAGTGAATTAACTAACAGTGAATCTGAACCTGTCCCCACTTTGCTGTTGACTGCCAAAGACCCCAGTCAAGGAGTCATTGCTGTATCATGTCCATTGCACTCCTCTTAGCTTCAATGAACAGCAAGCTAAATTGATAGCGGTTGAAACTGAGCTTCAAAATGACCTGTCTTCTCGAGCTTCTCCTTATTGAGGATGATGGTGTGTTCATAGTCTCCTCCCAGGCCGGCCTCTGTGATGTAGTGGGTGCCGTAGTCTCTGTAAATCTGCCGGTATTCCCCGTAAACGTAGGACTGCGGCAGGGAGCGCAAGCGCTGCAGGAACTCAGGGTGCAGCATCAAATTATCGGCCTTCAGGATGTACTGGGCCAGCTCCAGCTCTGCCTTGGCCCGCACAAAGCTGTTGGTCTGGGGAGAAAATTAATTGCAGACAGGTGAGGCCTCCCTGACAACTTTTGGTCCAGTTTTATAATCAAAGTGAAATGAAAAATAACTTTTTCAACTTGTTAACCAATTTTCCATTTTTTGCCAGAACATTTACTTATTTAACAATAAATGCCAAGGAAATTACTAAATTTAGATTGTTTTGTATTTCTTTATATCAAAATTCTATTACTTCTACATCTTGGAAAACAGTGTTTCCCAACAACAACAGGAAGTACATCAAATTAAGGAAGCAAGAAGCTCTAAAAATGCTGTTTCATTGTGGCTGATGGGAGCTGAAAAATACAGAAATTCTGAATGGACTTTGGTTTTGTAACAACCACAGGTGTGGACTATTGTAATTTGGTGTGTTTTGTTCAGAGATGTGGCTGCACCTGCAGGGTCTAGAGTGATTGGGAGGAGAATGGAGGGGGAAAAAAAAGCTCACCTTTCCAGAGGCACGGCGAATCTTTCGCTCTGACTTGGTCCTTTTGGCATTATTGTAGTTGTAGCCAAATTCAACTATTCCCGGAATGGCAAAGCCAAAGGAAACAGTGGTTTTGGAGGTTCGCTCTTTTATGGTGTGGTCCATGAAGTCACTATATGATTCAAAGGCATCCAGTGTGAAATCATACGAGCCTTTAGTCTGCAAGGTGAATGGGAAACCAACGTTTTCATTAACAGAGCCCAAAGACTTCTCACACTGCCTGACCTCAGTAAAGAGTCACAAAGGCACAGAAGAACAAATAAGTTTTATGTGTCTTAAGGCTTCAACTCTAATACTGGTCGCACAGAAAAATGTCTGCTATCACCTGTAGAGTGTACTGCTGCAGGTTGTAAGGCTTCCTGAATCTGATATCCTGGATGTAGTGAGGCAAACAGCTGCCAGCGTAGTATCTGTTATCCAGCACCACCCCCTCCAGATTACTGTTCAAGATGTTGATTCTGAAAGGAGAGAATGTCGCCAGGAAGCAAACCGTGTTGAGCAGATTATTTTGAGGAGAGCGACATGATTGCATATCTACATATCCAATTAATCGGATGCACCTGTTCCAGCTTGCAGGTAAATCGTCGTTTTGCTTCTTTACTGTAACTAGGAAATCGAAATTGTTTAAGGACCACTGGGAGAGGAGCCGGCTCACCCTTTGGCAAGGTTCTCGATTCCCCAGTACTCGTCGGCTTCGTGCCTGCAGGCTTTGTGAACGTTCGTGCAGCCCACTTCATCTGACATGTCGCCGCAGTCGTCCTCCCCATTACACTGCAGAGTTCTAGGAATACAGCGACCTGGATGAAAACGGAAACACATGGATGGCACTTAATCACTCTTCATTTATGCAGCAGATATGCAGCATCCAGGCTGTTAAAGAGTAATCATTTTGTCAGGCAAGGGCTTAAGTTTTATAATTTGTTTGGGCAAATGGTGGATATCTGCTTTTAGAGCAAGCTCTTCAACTGCAAAGCAGGCATGTCTGAAATTTCTTGACCTGAATGAAGTGGATGACCTGCTCTCCTAAAAAGCCTTACATCAACACTTTTTTTTTTTTTTTTTTTGGAGACTTGCATTCTCCTTGCATCATTCTTCGACTCGTGCTGCATGGTTGTCAAATCTGAGAATAAAGCAGGAGGGTTTTCCCAGAACATCTTACCATAAAAATAATTTGTTCAAGTTTAAGCTAATGGAACAGAGACACGATGATTGCCTGCAAGTTCAGGGAAATTGAAGCAGCGGGCTTCAATCATGCAGCGTATTTAATAGCCCGAATTAAGCCTGAATAAGCATTAGCCGTGCAGACAAGAGACTTCTGCCATGTTAAACAGGGCGGATTTGCTATCTAGCAAAAATACATGGCCTCGGTGTAGGACAAAAGATCATTGTGTGGTGCGGCTTTATAGTATTATGTAGGAGGGCTGATTAAATGCAGATAAGTGTAGGTAGGAGATACCTGTTTGGGTGCAGAGAAATCCCTCACACAGAGGAATATTGTCACAGGTGTAGCGGTCTGGAACGGTGCAGGGCTCCTCTTCCCTGCCATGAAAATTGCATGGCTCCCCACCAAACTGAGATGGCTGGGTGAGTTTAGCATAGCGATACTGCAGGGTTGGGGGAGGCAAGTACACACAAACAGTAAGAGAGAGAGAGAGAGAGAGACACACACACAGAGGGAGGTTCGCCACTGCCCAACAAAGGTTGTGGAAGGGGGAGCAATCTGGTCCAGGGAATTACAACAGCTGAAATCATATTAGGTGTTTTCACTTCTCCGTGCCAAAGTTATTTATCCTTCTCAATAAAAACAGGATTAGATGAGGCGCTATAGTACATCAGCAGAAACCTTTGCCAACAGAAACAGATTGAATAGTGAATTACCATGTCCTAGAGGGGTCAAAAAGTTGAACGCCAGACTGCACTTTTTGTTTCTACAGTATGCTGCTGTAGAAATCTCATTTTTTTTTTTTGTACTACCACATGATTGGTATATGTCGGGGAATGGCTTTTACAATGGCTATCAGTATATTTACATCTTTTCTCATTCTTCTCAGCCAGCTGAAATGGCCCAGCAAATGTAGACTGAAATACGAGGCTGATAATGTCCTTTTATCAAATATCAGATATCTACCAATTATGCATTCTCCTGTTCAAATAATGGAAGTCCCTCATGGACCAAATGTGCTGGAAATGGCTTCAATTAAAAGCCCTTTTTGTCTCACATTTTATTTGTTCCATCATTTCATCGTGTTTTCATTAACTAATGCTTCATTTGAAGGCAGTAATGTCTCATCTCTGCCGCTGAATAGGTGCAGTGAGTCACCATGCCTTAAGGAACCGCTATCCACCTGAAATAATTGAATTAATATGGGTTTCAGTGGGCAATTTTACTGTCTCATGCTGGTCTAACTGCTATTTCCGCTCCTCCCTGCTAAGACGAAATTTCTGGGGTACACTGAATTCTTGAAAATGATGTCTATCAGGGATTTCAGTCTACAACAACATCAGTATTCGTCTTCAAAACCCCCCCACACAGGTGAAGCCAGGTCTCTACTTGTGTCCAGCGTCATCATCATCATCCCGCTCACCCTCTTCTTCTGACAGGTGTCACAGCGCGTCCATCGGCTCCACTCTGATAAAACACAGTCCACTGGGTGCACTACCACCTGATTACCCACCGACCGAGCTTCACGGACGCCGGGCTCCTCATGGCTGGCTTCTGTGCAGGCAAGCTTACTGCAAGTTACAGACAAAAATCAAAATCAAAACAAAATAGCATAAAAAAAAAAATCAATCATTTCTGCAGTTTTGAAACAAACGTCTAAAATGTCTTGGCATGGTAATATATTGGTGCTGACAGAAGTGCTGATAGATCTTAGGCTGGTAAAAGACAGCAGCTGAGTATTAAAGGTGAAATCAATCAATGCGAGCTCGAGCTGAAACTAGAAATCAGTATGTTGCTCATGAACCCTTTCTTAGCATTTTATTCTGATTGAAACGCATCATATAGGCCTCTTGCAGTTGCCCTCACACACAACATTAGCCTGTCAACTAACAAATGGCAGCCAAACAAACAACAAACATGATTAAATGTATTAAATGTAGATCAGTAAGTCTCCTACCTTAGCAGCACCAAGCTCAAAGCAACACGGACGAGACAGCGATGCATATTGATCGAGCTCTTCTGCATTACCACAGGAAGCATGGCGGTATATTATGACTGACAGAGAACAAGGAGACAACAGTGTGTTCAGCGCTCTGCTCTCTGTAAACACACACACTGGTCAATACTGTGCAGGGCATGAACCCTTTGCTGCTACTAGGGCTGTAAGTTTAGATCCAGAGTTAAAAAAATGAATCCAAAGCATTATAGCTTTCCTGAGGCCAAAAACTGTGTGTTGTATTGCCAGTACATCGACCACAAGACCATTGGACACAGACTTAAGAAAGATTTACCAGGAACAGTTTCAGAAACGCATTTTGGAAAACCAACCCCTGACTATGAGGATTTCAATGTATAAAATCCCTCTAAGACCATCACATCCTGATTTCTTCTTCTTTTTTCTAGATTTTTTAAGTATTTCTATTTGACTTTTCAGTATTTTATAAACATATATAAAAAATTTGCAGATATGCGATGAATCTGAATTGGACAGAAAACACTGATCACATATAAAACGTGTTTATTCTGCGCTAACCCACAGACTAAACATGCCATCATTTCCCACTGCTTTGCAAAAGCTCAAATTCCTGTAACAGGCTTGTGTGGCCAAATCATTCCATCCATGTTTGTTTACTTATGACCTTTGAACTTCATTCACCAGCACTGATTTGGATTTTACAGAATGACACAACTCTTCACTCTATCAGCAGAACACACAGAAAAAATAGCAAGAAAACACATTTTGTTAAAATTGTGTCACTCCTTTCTGTTTGCTTAACCTTATGAAAAGGTGACAAGTGACTAAATACTAACTAAATATTTACCCATGTAGATTACATCAGTACAGCTTTGAGTTAAAGGTGCTTTACGTGAATATTTCCATTTTATGAGGCTTTATGATTACTGCACTACATTTATCTGACAGCTGTAATTTTGAAGAATAACCTTTTACATGCAAAATATAAACTGATACCTTGTTAAAGTTGAGATTAGCCAAGAGTATATTGAGCAACAACATTAAAGTACTTCTTACAGGTTAATGCATTAATTCTCTGAAAGGAACTACTTTTACTTTTCATACTAAAGTAAATTTCACTGAAGACACATCTAACATTTTGAATGCAGGACCTTTATTTTTATTTTTTTTTCCATTATACTATTGCTATTTGTACTTATATCAGTACTTTTCCCATCACTGACCCTGTACATACAGTATTATTCAGTGTGGACTGACACTGGTTGACCCAGATATTAGTATACTGACATACACCTAAATATTTCAGGGGTATTGTGCTAACCATAAGTGAAGACAACAGTAATCAAGTAGCCTTATCCACACTGTACACTTTCACCTAACTCGTCATATGACTGACTGCAGGAGCTCTCATGAGACAGATGCCACTGTACAGTAATGATATCATGTAAACCAAAACAAAGAAAACAAAGGCGAAATGTGGGAATCACATGATATTTTATTTGTGACTGAACAGTGGGATGGGTACAGTGTGTGGGGAAGAAATAGACGTACAAAAGTCCTTTTTTTCTCTTTTTCATGACAATTCTCGATTTCATAAATAAAATTTACAAAATATTTTGGACTATTTCTCATTTTTCTTACACGAGCAGGGTTACAGTTACCATCTTCATTGTAAGTCTAGAAGTTAATAGTGATATCTCTATTGTTTCATATTATATAAAGATGCCATCTTTTGGCCATTTTTGATTCAATGGAGCAGACCTACAAATATGCCCAAACGCTTTGTTACAACAATGACCTGTTTATTGTATACAATGACTGGACAAGAAGAACAGTGACTGGACAACAGAAAAACCTGTACAACTGATAAGGCATAGAGATGCACTCTAGAGTCTCTGAGCGTACATGAAAATGAAGCCATATCATATCAGAACGGGCTTATTCATTTGATTTCTTCAAGAAACCAGACAGATATGTGAGGAGTGGGTCGATACAGATTTTTTTTTTCTTTTAAAGCAAATCATGAACAATGGGATCACCATTTTGGAAATGTAGAATATCTAAAAACAAGGATACGCAGGATAATCTGCCTGCCACCCACTAAAAAAGTGACTGTGACTTTAAAGAAATTGGCCTGTGGATTTTTTTTTTTTCGTTTATTTTTGTGTTTGAGGATGCCTTCATTTCTTTCATCTGTCAAGATCAAAACAGGTGAGACAGGTACAGCAGGCTTTACTTCGAATGACTATGTAACACAGATTCACAGTTCATACTGTATGTCACTGACCAAACAGAAACAAAGAGGTTTTTAGAAAAAAGAAAAAAAAAATATTGGCAGCAAAAGCAAAACAAACATCCAGACGTCAAAATGGAGGTGCTGGTCGGGCATTGCTTTGAGAGAAACACAGGTAGTTGGCATCCAAGAGGCAGAGAGCTATTGTTATGGCACAGAGGCTCAGGTGTGGGGACTGGGAAGATCTTATTTACAAAATAGATGTTTGGCAAATTTGATTTCAATATTGATGCTTAAAAGCCATTTTGTTATATCTAATGACTTGGTGTCATCAACTTAGAATTCACAGCTTATAAAATAAGAAAAAAAAAATCATAATTCGATTTGTTTTAGACTTAAAGGAAGCTGTAGAGAACAGTTTTGCTCACAGTCGAGTCCGCTGGATCCACACACAAAGTCTGTTCATGCAAATGGACAAATCGGTCGATCAACACTATGAGAACATTTGGCAAATCCATCTGTTGTGCGCAGTTCTTCGCTGGTGGCAGTTAACAAATTGAAGGTCAACCAAATAGGATGCTGCTCCTCTTGAAAGTTCCTTAAAAAATAATTTGCATCATCCATGTCACTGTGGACCACAACTTGTCCTCACAGATATAAACACGACGATCCGTTAAAGGAGGATGCAATAACTTGCTGCTCTGTGTGTAGGTCAATGATCAAAGGTCACTTCCTGGTTGAAAGGTTATTTGATTGGACAATAAAGTCAGAGTCTGGTTGTCTTTCTGAGGAGTACATGGCCTCCGGAGGGAAGCAGATCCTGGTTGTGGTTGAACTGCCGATATTTCCTTTTAATGGTTGAAAATACAGAACATGTCTGTGTAATCCAGCTGTGAGAGATGCTGTTGTCCACAGTCATTTATTCCTTTCCTGTCAAGACTTTTCTGTCCTCTTCTCTTCCTTATGAGCTTCTATCTAGGCCTTGAGAGCTTCCATCTCCTGCAAAAGACAGCAACATCATTTCATTTCCTGCAGCTATAACGGTTGCAGTTATAAGATCTGACCACCGGGTGGCAACATTGTGCCTTCATTATTCTGGAGGCACTGATCCTGATGACGCAAAGAGGCATAATGAGAGAAACGCTAAACTAAACGAAGGCTCTTTTCCAATTGGCAGGGAACCACTGAGCCACAAGGAGAAATAAGACACACTGACAAATGAAAATATAAGCTAATAAAAGAACACAGAGCAGAGTTATGAAAAATAGAGGAGGACTTGGACACTGCTTGTGAGATGAATCAATGAGTAAGCATACAGTAAGGGAGATGAAAAGAGCAGGGAGGAAGGGGAAAAAAAAACATGAAAAGAAATGAAAAGGCACAACATGAAAACAG
>OMLF01050512.1:0-10067 GCA_900302615.1 Holocentrus rufus
TGTGGTGTGTGTTTTTTTTTTTTTTTTTTTTTTTTTTTTTGGAGACAGGTCTCAAGACAATGAGGGATGCCAGGGGGTGAGGAGAGGGAAGGAGGAGGAGGAGGAGGGAGGGGACAGATGGAGAGAAGACAGGAGAGGAGACAGGAGAGCAAACACAGGGAAGAGAAAGAGAGAAAGAGAGAGAGAAGATGGATGCAACAGGAGAGGAGGGGGAGCCCAAATCTTATTACCGCCACCCTCACTGCATCTGCTCTAGGCCGCTGTAATCCCTGAGACTCCTGACACATTTGTTTTGTCTCCTCCACACACTTTTCACACAAGATGAAAACCTCAAAATCTTTATTACAATACCCACAACCCCTCCCCCCTCTCCCCACCACACACACACACACACACTTACTCTCTCTCCACAACAAAGACGGTGCAAACTCTGATGCAACTGAAATGCATTTTCCAATTCAATGCAAAAGCTCTCAGGCATAATCTGAAATATGCCTTTTTTTCCCCCAGTTTCTGCAACAGATTACAGTTGCATTTTGTTTAAATAACCAAATTAATGTCATCCTGTTGCAGAAAATCTGTATGCAGGAAGTATTGTCCATTTTAGGTCATAATCTTGTAGTGAATCTTAAAATTTTCTAGAAGATATTTCCTGTGTGAATGCATTCTTGAATTTTGTGACATTCTCTTCACACCAGTGGCCTCAAGACATCGATAAATTTCTTGAAACACATGTAAGGGCACTGAAAGCAGATTTTCTCACCACATTGCTACAGATTTTTTCACTTTAAGCATTTTACAACTGAGCACAAGTTGTCACCGCTAATCAAGACGGATCTGTTTTGCAGCGTGGGGCGTCTCACACAGAGAGGAGACGCTCATGAGACAAATGGCCCGAGTAATCTGATTTCATCCACAATGGCGCTCTTAAACAAATATAGCAGAGCTGACACAATTACCTCATTTCACTCCGCACGAAGGAAAAGTGTCGGCCATTAGCATTAAAAGCAAAACTCACTGCGAGAATCAGCCCAGAGCAGCTTTTAAAGGCACTTACACCGACTTTTTGGGGGGGTGGATGCTTTTATCCAGAGCGGCTGATGCTGCTGCTGCTGCGACTTGAAAAATGTGTCACGGCCAGGAAGTGAAGACGTAACCAGGGTGGGGAAGCAACACGGACCACCTGCTGATAAAACAGGCCTGTGCAGGGAAATTTGACTTGACTTGAGGTCCTGTTCTGCTCTTAAGATGGTAAAATGCTGAAAGATGGGTGATGGCGGGTGAGTTTTGAGTTCACCTGACGTGCCCTGATCCCTGGCAGTGTTCGTGCCTTTGACCTTAACACCCTGGATATAAAACGGTGCGCTCTTATTTTGGTTCCACCCATATTTAGTCGTCGCACTGGAAGCTTCCAGAAACAAATGGGCTCGCTTGGTGGTGCGGCTGCAATATACGGTGTGCATATACTGTAAAACCAAGCTAAGGCAGGATGCTGCTATCAGCATGTCTGTATTACTGCTTCTGGACGCCAGCTGTAATGTGTTAAAGGATAATTCACAACAAGGTGTGAATTATGTTTTAAATTCATCCTGGATGCAACAACCTACATTCTGTATCTATGGAGTGAATCATCCCACGTACATCATGGCACTTGAAGACAGTAAAGAATAGAGAGAGATGATTAATGTGCTTGAAAATAAAAGTTGAGGATTTTTCAGCGCAGCAGCAGACAGATTTGGCTAACGTTATTCAACTGGAGCCACGGCATTCTAAACATCGTGGATTTGCCAAAATGGATAAAATATGGCAAATGAAAATGGCTCGGCTAGTTCAGTGTTGGTGTTTATGTTACGTTCGTGTTAAATGGTGGAAAATAATCTCAACAGTTTTGAAGCGGTCAGTATTTTAAAAACCTGACAGGGTGTGGCGGCTAGCAGCTGACGTATTTAGCTCAGCTTCAGTTTCAGTTTGTTGCTATGGTTACGTGGTTTGAAACTTTATGGCCACAGTTATGAATGATTAAACTTGAGCCTGGCCTACCGTCCAGCCAATCAGAGACAAGCATTCACTCAGACCATGTTATAAAAAAAAATAAACTGAGTGTATTTTCTTCAGTGAATTAAGATAAGTTGTTTTAAATGTAAGGAAACATGATATTTCTACTGTGACCTCAAACTTCTTTGATTCTTTCTTGATCATTTAAGTAAACCATTGCATCAGCAGTCGGTCAGGCAATAAAGTTTATTCCAAAGAATCTATATCAGCAAAAAAGCTATTTTTAGGCCTGATGGCTTTGGCCCCATGCACCGCTCTCTTATTGGTTCTTTCATTACTGTAAACCTTAAAAAAAATCCTGCTTGTTCCACTGTGGTCCTCTCTGCAGGTCCCTCAGTGTAAGAGGCTCCACCAAACCTGTTCATGTACAACGTTAGCGTCACCCTGCTGGACTTCTCCTTGCCCATGTAGGGTGCTGTGAGGCTCGGCGTCGGCGGTGTTGTGGGTGCTCTGCCCGCTGAGCCCTGACCGCAGCAGAGACGGGAGGAGAGAGGCAAGACGCTCCACTCTGCTACCACAGAAGGAGATGACAGGCGGCCCGGGGAGGTTAGATCACCGCCAACCTGCGTGTTTACGGGCATGCTGGGTAACTCCGGGTAGGTCATCAGAGCTGCTATTGTGTAAGAGGATCTAACGCTCACAAACACACAGAAACACACACTCTGCTGAGGGTAGACGTGGTTTAACACACATACACACGTGCATACATATGTATATGCACTCATGCACACACACCTGACTAACCATGACTCAGGGTTTGTCTGGGTGATTATTATTCAAGGTGAAGCGCTGAGACTGCTTAAGTGTGTGTGTGTGTGTGTGTGTGTGTGTGTGTGTGTAATCACTCTGAATAGCACCATGAATACACACATCCACACACTGCTAAAAATCTTCATCTTCACAAGTCATTTAGTCTCATCTTCAGTGTCCAAATCTTTTCTTCAAACAAGGTAAAAAAAATCTGCCAGTGGGATTAGATAATCCCACTTGTTTCCAATGCATTGTCTCTTGTTTCACTTGTTACAATTACATTGTTTCATTGTTACATTGTTTCAACTTGTTTCCAGAATTTTCTTGAATCAAGTGTCATTTTCTTGATCCTAGTGGGCTGATCTGCCTTATTCTGCCTTGCAACATATTTATACTTGTTTCCAGAATAATTCCTGAAACTGCATTGGAAACAAGTGGGATTATCTAATCCCGCCTGCAGATTTTTTCACTCGGTTTGAGAAAAGGAAGATTTTAATACTGAAAATGAGACTAAATGACTTGTTAAAATGGACATTTTTTGCAGTGTAACACCACAGTATTTCAGTTATAATTTATTATTTATAGAAACTGTGTCACAATTTACCTTAAAAAAACTGCGGCTCCTGCAGTTTGGATCCTGCACTTGTCTATACTGGAGCTTCAATAATATTTCGATTAACTGTTCAGCCAAAATTCCATATTGATTGACTATCTTTGTGACTGTGCATGTATTTAAATCAGACTTGTGTGTGTGTGTGTTTTAGCTTCCTTGCAGCAGAGCAGTTGTCATAGCAACCAAGGCCAACAAGGAACACTGTCACACCCGTTTTACCCATGAGCCACCAAGCGCTCCCATAAGGCCTTGCATTCATCAGCAGGGTGACTGGTGCCCCTGTCTGCAGAGCACAAGAGGAGAGCTGTTCAAACACCACGATTCACTGCAGCGGAAACCAGGTCTCCGTGTTTTTTAAAACGGCTTCTAACCATTTTTTGTTGCATTTCTGACGTGTTTCGGCACGTTAAGTTTAAGTGCGGCCATTTGCGTAATGAATTTAAAACCAAACCATTTTCTCCAAATGATTGACGAACAGCAAGGGAAAGGCTTGTTTGGACAAAAATGTCACACTTTGAGTTAAATACGGGGCAATTAAATGTGATTATGGTCAGATTGCAGCGTGTTTTTCAGGTGCTCAGCCCAAACTGCCACAAACTTAAACACACAAACTCACACACACTACATGTTCACATACAATCAGTCTTCATTCATGCTGCACTTTTTTGAAGAGTGTAATTCCAAGTGCTTCACAGTGATTACACACACAGATCCAAAACAAATCCTATTCAACTCTGTTGATATGGCAATAAGCTGTTGAATATGAAATACAGTTGTATAGTCAATCAAGGTTTATAACAGGGTTCACACACACTTTCAAAGACAAAATTTCTAAATTTTCCATAACTTTTCAAGGACCCATAATAAAATTTTCATGACCATTCACAACCTATAAGTACATGAACAGAAATGAAATTTAAGGAGCATAATGTAGTCATGCATCGACTCATGCTACGTTACACCAACAGCTACAGAAAGTCGGACTTTCATATCAAAACATTACGCAGAAGATTATCCATGAAAGATTAATGTAATTAATTTCATTACAGATGACAAAATTAAATGACTTTTCCAAATCTTTTGATGACTTTACTGAATTTCATGACTTTTCCAGGGCCGGAAAATGAAATTTTAAAATTCCATGACTTTCCCAGGTTTTCCATAATCGTGGAAACCCTGTGAATCTCTGCTCTTCATTCAAATTAGAAGACAACTTTTTTTAATATTTTGTCTTTGCAGTTGTGTAAAACCTCTCAGACCATCCATGTCTGATGCTTTCAGGTCACTACGGTTATTTCCGACTAGCACGCTTGAACAGCAATCATGTCGGAGCCTCATACATCCAACATCAGATGTACCATCTCCCAGCTTGCACTTGAAGGCACCATAACACAGTCTCACACACTGAATTTGTTCAACTCTCCTCTACACACAAATACACATAGTTGCTGTAAAGGACAGGACATCTATCTATCATTTCTGTCCTGTTGAGACACGCCTGTCTGTCCCTCAAAATACACACACACACACACACACATGTACACACACACACACACACACACGTCCAGTGGTGGTGTCAGTCAGTCTCAGACTCTCTGTCTGACTCTCAGGGAGGCTCGTGCAGAGTCCAGAAGTCTCTGCGTCGCCCCGGCTGAGCCTGGTATAAAAGTCGTCATCTTGTTCTCATTAGGAGGCTGGAGGAGGGGAAGGAGGAGAAGAGGAGGAGGAGAGGAGGAGGACCAGCCTGGAATAAATGAGGTCATCCCTAACACTCGCTGAAGGAGGTCTGCGAGGGGTGGAGGAGGAGCGGCTGGGGTAAGAGGAAGATGGCCTTGAGTGAGGCAGCAGCAGTTTGCAAAAGAAGAGGCAGGAGGATATCGCTCACTTTGGTTTAAAAATGACAAAGCAAGAAGTTTTTTAAAGTTGTAATCTGTGATATTTTCTGCTCTGCAGCATTGCAACTGCTATAACACACTGATTCAACCTAGATCCAGTTCATCGCAACTTTTGCCGCTCTTTCCTCTGCTGCACAGGAAGTGATGAGTTTTAAGTGTCAATACAAACAGAAGAAGAAGAACTGGGCAGTTAGCATGAGCAGTGATAGCCACCATGAAAAGAAAAGAACTCACAGAAAATTCAAGGCAAAAGATGGATAAAAAAAATTGAACACCTTGCAGATTCACCCTTTGACTAAAAGTGAACTATTTTGATATTTTGTGACGTATTTTCTATAAGTTGAAGAACAAAAACGGCACTCAAAATCCATTTCACCCTACATCAGTCTGACAGTGTGCACTGTACATCTGAGCAGGATTTATGTTAGCATTAAAAGGCCAGTAAAATCTGCTCCTCAAAGTGGTGTGTAAAGCTCTGTTGGTGGGATTCCCCTCCATTAAAATTGCTGGCAGACTAAACCACCAGCCTCAGCCAGAGCGTACCAGTGTTCGCCCGGTGCTGACTGGCATTAAATCCTCACTGTGCTTCTTCCCCGGCGGAGACGCTCTGGATATGATCGTTTGCGCGAAGCTTGTTTTAGATCTTTTAACCGCTGGACACTCTGGCTGGCCTCTCATCCATCCAAACCATGTTGTTACTGGAGGACGTCCACAGAGGCTCTGGTCCAGGTCCAGATCTCACCCACAACAGGTCTATCTTTGGTATCTGTCTCCATAGAGGGCATCAGAAGTGGTAAAGGACACGATCGTATATAAACTCCTTTAGTCTGGTGTCTTTGACCAGATGGGAACGAGGCAAACTGGCAGCAAGAAACCACACAAAAACACCTGAAAACGTCTCTTGGTTTTCATTCGAGAAATCTGAACAAACTACAGGAAATGACCTCAAAGCACAAGGGTTTATGGGTATGAAAGGAGACAGGGTTGACATCTAATATCCAGCAGTTCTTCTTGTGGAAAGCGTTAAGTTTAAAAACATGAAGTCTGGTCTGATAAGCACATTCTGTTACTTCTTCACATGCTCTCAACTGGTATAAACACCAGAGAAGAAGAGCTCAGACAAATACATCAAGCTTAGCTAAAGCTACAGGGACTGGAGTCGTGGACCAGAAAAGCTGTTGGAGTCTAACCCAGGCATTTTTATATGATTGGGACCAGCTACAAAAACGCCCAATAAAATTCAGATCAATTTAATTTCTCTCTTCTGCACAAATTATGTCAACTGTCGTCGGACATACTGCTGCAAAATCATCACTTTGTTCTACTACAGACTGAAGAGAGAAGCATGCTGTGTGCAGATCAGATTGATATTGACAGAATATTGAATGACTGATCAGGGACTGAAGAGTTGATTGGAACATCTCTAAGGTTGACTTTACATGTTGCAAAAAAAAAATGCAACTTTAGTTCCATGCAACTTGCATTTCCAGGCGAACCGTCCACTGAAAATTATAAATTTGGCTTGCATCATCATTTGGAATGTTCCATATGGGTTTGTTGACATGGCAACAGTAAAAGTTTCATTTGCAACCTTCAACTAATTGCATGGAAGTTGCATTGCGTGAAGCAAGCCTAAGAAAAATGCAACTAAGTAAATTATTTTACTGCGGTTCAGACTATGGAAAGAAGTGATAAATGTTACCACAACTACCACAACACTGCTACACCTGCACCAGCTACTTTAACTACTAATAATAACAGAAATGCATTTGCAAAGTCCTGTCTGAAAGTTACATTTTTCTCCAGTATCACAAGTTCAGCCAAAAGTCTGCACACCTGCACAGTCCTGCTCTCCGACGTCAGAAACTGGAGACAAATCTCCTTATTGACGGACAATAAGTGTCAGCGTGCGCACAAGCGGAGCTCGATAAGCTTCAGTTTCACGGCGTCTCCACACGTCTGTCTGGGCACTCAGAGAATCAATAGGAGCCGCGCACAAAACAAACAGACTAAACATAGAGACCCGGGATCAATGTGTGTAAACGCCTCGGTGTTTTTACAAGTGTCAGCGGAGCCGCAGGGGGCCGGGCGCTCGGAGGGAAGCAGCGCGGCGTTCAGGAAGAGGGCGACGCACTCGATTTATGACTCGAATAATGCTGAAGGGTTTCTTTGATCGCTGCCACTCCGGCTTTTTATTTCATGTGTATTTAGGACTCTAAAATTTAATGATTGGGCTTTAAATACCAGGACTGCTCATGTATTATTATGAGGCAATAAAACAGACGTGCATTTTCAGTTTAAAGGTCATGAAAATCATTTTCCATTTGCAAATATCCCCAAACAGCAAAGAAGTTGCTGCTCTTCAAGTTTTTTTCTTGTTATATTCTCATATTGTACATATTCATTTGTATTTTGCACACCACTTCATACTCTAAGCCATAATTTTCCATACCCCATTTTTCCATATTACCACTAATATTTCTTTATTTATTAATATTTGCTGCAGGAATGGCCACATTTCTCCACACTGATGATTAAACTTTCATTTTATCCAATTTCCTTGTTCTGTAGCTACATTGCTATGTTGTAATATTATAATATCATATTAATTGATATCCTCTGAGTCACTAATGTTGACGAAACTTAGGAAATATTCAGTGAGTCTGTTGAAGTGATTTTGTTTTCTGTCCAAAGTGTGAGAGACACGGAGCATGTGAGGGAGTTCTGCTGCTTTATTCAGCGGTGCAGCCTGACTTGAAATGACAGTCCAGACATTTCACCCACTGGGGCTCACAAGGATCACATCACTCCATTCCACAGGGAGCGCACACACACACACAGACACACACACACACACACACACACACACACACACAAAAGCACTTGACTCTGGTAGCCTGGCTGTCTGTTGACATTCTGCGACAGGACGAGACCGAAGGAGGAGAGGAGCCTTTTTCAGAAACTCCTTTGGGTTTATTTAACCTCCCGGCCTCCTGTCTGTCTGTCCGCCCGTCTCCTACGCTGCCAGACGGCTCTAAATCCAGCTCCGACCGGGATATCGCCGCCATCAAGAGCACACACACACACACAAGAAAGAAAGAAACACACACTTCACGGTCACAGATAAGAATCAGAACCAGCTCTAATGGGCCGCTCAGTCTGCACATGGCGGGCTGACGTGGTGGTTTGGTCACGCAGGTCACATTATGCTGCTTATTCTGCACTTATGCTGCTTTCATGACAGCTCGGAAAAATCGGAAAAACAGCCACTTAAGTCAGAAATCGCAGCACAAAACTCGGGGCTGCTGTGGCGTCAACATGGCGGCCAGCGCGGTAAACAATAAATGACCAAAACGTTTTATAACTTTTATAAAAGCATTTTTGAGTGTGGTTTTCAACATAATGCAATTGGATGCGGTTGCTGTTACAGTATGTAGGAACTAACTCTTTCCAAGTTTAGGAAATTCGGACTTCGAACCTTGAAATATTTCAAAAGCATGAAGCTCGTAATTACAAACTTGCCGACCGGGAAATTCCAACTTTCCGAGATGTCTGCAGCATAAGCAAAAACACAAAATTCTAAACACACTGCATGAAAAACATGGATACACACATGAACACTGACACAGTCTGAGCTGCACAGACGTCCACATGTACGAAAATATGGACACGTCCCTTTAAGAAGCATATTTCAAAAACAAACAGCAAACAGCCAAATAAAAATCAATCACATAAATAACAATAAAGAACATAATGTTCACACACACACACACACACACACACACACACTCTGTCACACAGCCCGGCTCCACACTGACGGGTCAGTGATGGATTGGTGGTGGGCACAGCTGTGTGACACACCCTGACAGCAAACACACACACACACACACACACACAAATAAATACACAGGGGAATGTTGTGCTGGCACACCCCAGGTGCCATCGCTTGACACGGCTGCAGGAGTGTGTAGAGACGAGTCTGTCATCGGACACCTATGGTATGTCAGTGAGTGTGTGTGTGTGTGTGTGTGTGTGTGTGTGTGTGTGGAAGAAAGAAGAGAGAGTATGATGGTAGATAACAAGAATGTGTTTGCGTGCATGAATGTGCATGGTTTGACAAGTATGTGTATGTGTGTGTGTGTGTGTGTGTGTGTGTGGTGTCCACTAACCTTTAGTATAATATCTCTGGACTGCAGAGGACCCTGACAGGACAGTAGCCGGTCATTTAAAGGGGTAATACGTAGATTTTTACTGCCCCACAGCAGAAAATGACTAACTTGTCTGCAGGGAGTTAACAGGCTGATAGGATTATTAGTCAGCTGCAGTGACTCAACAGTTACTTCACCACAGAGTGTCAGGACACCACAAAATGCTCCCAATCCCTCACCGCTGCCATGTTCACACGTTTAATGACGGAGGATGGTGCTGCGACCAAGAGGCTGGACACCACAAGACGTTTGGACACTGAGGCTCAAAACAGTTGGTCATTTTACAGTGACAGAAATCTTTAACCTGCAGCTGATCAGATCCCATCCCAATAAATAATCCCTGAATTTCACATTGCAATGCCAGATCAATAAATAAAGATTGAAATTCTTCAGTCCAGGCCCAGACCTCCGCTCTAATTAGCAAACTTATTGTCCTGGTTGTAAAAATGTGACTTTATTGTTCAGCAGGCTGCAGCACACGAGGCCACTGGAGGAGTCGGATGTGCCGGAGCCTCTGGTATGAGATCAATCCTGCGATGTTGTTAC
>OMLF01050513.1:15128-26933 GCA_900302615.1 Holocentrus rufus
TTGTCAAAATGTATAAAGTTTATAAACAAAGACAGACGGGGTTAAAAGGTGCAAGGAGGGAGGTCACAGAGGAGGGAAGGGGGAGATGGAGGACCCCCAAATCTCTCACTGACAGATACCAGTCGCAGCGGAGTGCCAACTGCTGAAAGCTGAAGTGGCTCACAAAGACCACACTTCTGTAAAAAAAAAAATTAAAAAAAAATGGTACTTTGAGAACCGCAGGACCACTCGTGCTTGTGTGGAAAATAAAATACGGACCAGAGTGGATGCACAGCAGCGGCAGTGGGTTATATGCCCTGGGAGCATTATCATGTAAATGGTGGTTATTGTACAGTAAAAAAAAAACTGCTTTTCCAAATGATAGCGGCTGGGCCTTAGAGAGGGAGGCATGTGTCCTGAACATAAGTGCTCTTCAGGGATACCATCCCTGCTTTTTGTCTACTACATCAAAGAGACACAGCCTAAGAGCCTCCATTTCCATTGCTGCACACTAAGTACTTCACAGTCTATGGAAGTTCCATATCCCACTCCCTGACAGTAAACATATGCACGCATGAGAGGTGCATAGGTTTGTCGAAATGGATGATCCTGTACCTTCACATTATCTCAGACACTAAGTCCTTGGCGGTGCAGTTTGGGTGCCATGAATTATTAAAGAGCCTCATAAAGCTGTGCTTTATTGGTGAAAGGGAGAACATGGTGTGTATTTCATTAGAACCCTGCTTGATCACGCAGTTCATCTGATTACCTTGATGACATCCAGCTAGGTTTATGCTTTACAGCTGTACGGCATTAATACCGTGCCTCCGTGATCAGCCTTCACTCAGCCCAAAGTGTAATTTCACCCTGAGCGATAGCATAACACAATTTCATTAACTCAATGCCATTCCCTGTAATTTCCACTAATATGGTGATGGCACTTCTTTGGATCAGGAACAAAGGAGCAACAATGGTAAAAAGAGGACGGCTGGGGGCAATCGTTGTAGTTCAGTGATGCAGCATGGTGGGCGAAATGAAGGCAAAGGAATATGATTCATTTTTCCTCCTCTTTCTAAGTTAACCACTGTTTGCTGGGTGCGTTCGTGATGCTCTGTGTTCCTGACCCCCGGCGGCGTGATGAATCGCACTAGCCATTGTTCATATCAGACCGTGCATCTCTGCTATTGGTCCAGTCCATTGACAGCGAACTCAGTCAACCAATTACAGGCCAATGCTGTAATGTCAGCAGACGGAGTGATATTGAAGTTCCCTGATGAATAACGGCACGCCAAGGGACTCAATTGGCTTCATCTTGAAACTGTCCACCGTGGATACAAAGTGCACACACGACACACACACATCCCTGCTGAAACATTTCCCCCTGGGTCTCATCCGTCACACTTTTGCCTATAAACCCGCTTTTGAGCCTTTGCAGAAAAAAAAAAATCTTGCCCAGCATCTGTTTAACTTGAAGAAGGAGTGCGGCCCGGCGCTCTTCTGCCGTGACATCAAACACCGTGACTCAAAATGACCAATGTATAGTCTCCACTTAACACTTATAAGCACTCCTGCAGCTTGACGGAAGATGTGGACTGACAGAGAAAGTGAAATTACAGAAAAAAACCTGACAGCAAGACATCGCACGATGCAGACAGGTTATTCATCACGGCCCTGATATAAAGTTCCCCATCTAAGTTGGAACATTTCCATGACCTAAAAAGTATATTCCTTCCTAGTTTGCTAATAATGTTTTTCAGCTGAGAAAAAAAAAAATAACGGGGGAGTTTCGCTCCAGTCATGCTTGCTGCGGAGAAAAACAGCTGAAAAACATCATCTAATGCAATAAATGTGTGAAACAAGCTGGAAAATACACCCTGCTCTATTCCTGTAAAGTGACCCATTTGGAAAATTCCCTGATAATCCCCATCTTTCCCAGGGAATTCATCAAATCCCCCCCAACTTTTCCTCTGTGGAATACACCTCTCAAAATTGCATGATATTCCAGAAATTCCACAACCAATGAGAACCCTATTAAGATAACTGATTTTCCTATCACTTCATTGGATTCCTCGGAAAAAGCCACGGAGCACGGATTATAAAGGTCAGTATTCAGTGTCTAGTCAACCTTTACCTCCCAGTCACCACTATATAACCCTTTTGTCCACAAAATGGGGAGATACCAATTCTTCACCTCCGGCTGAGAGGATTAACAGGCCGGCTGAAGGAGAGTCTTATCTCACCTCGCAGTGATAAATCAGACAGGGACACACAGCGCCGCTCACACACTGTTGTGGTCAGGGGCAGAGAAAGAGAGAGAGACACACAGGCACTGGAACAGACAAGCCACACACAGCCTTTTCACCAGACTGTTTGTTTCAAGCCTGCTTTATGGGTTTATGCTCTGCTCCGCCTGCCCCCAGGAATGAGCGGCCAAGGGCCACGGGCTCCAAGGTTGTTTGGAGCGGGCAGGATGGTCACCTTGATCTCGTCTCCCGTGACACTTCCCAGACACCGTGAGACAAAAGGCTTTCTTGCTGAGGACCTGGCCCAGTTTCCTCCCCTTCCTCTAGACTAGCCCGCTGAATTTTCGCCTCTCCTGGGAACACCCTAAGGCCCCGTCGCTTGTTTTATGGTCTAAACAGAATCAGAAAGCTGTTTTCTGCCAGGCAGCGAGAGAACAACAACTTCTGATTCTGCAGGTTCATAATGGGGAGAAAACCGGCAAACACCAGATTTGGGCTCATTAGGGAAATGTGTGGCAAGCAAGCACAAGAGCCACAGAAGTAGCTACGACTCTACCATAATTTAGCAACATTGCATAATGTTATACAGAGAGAGCAAATTTATAACATAGATGTGCAATAGTCTGTATCCCAAAAAAGTAAATGTTGACGTTCCCACTCGTCTGAAATGACAAAGCGAATGTTTCCTCCTTAAACCTTTATGGTTAAAAAGAATAACTAAGGATGTACAAAATGAATGCGGTTTTGAAACATGAGGACAGCTATAAAGCATTTTAGGTTTCTGGAGGACAAAGCTGGATTTAAGTGGCTAAGCCCTAGGCTAAATAGTAGGAATCCTGTACAGGATGAAAGAAAACCATATTTCCTAAAACCATTCAAGTTTGACAACATGGCGACAGGAATACATTCTGTAGTAAACTAAATTTGAAAAAGTGGCTAAGTGTCTGAATCACTAACAAGCAGTATGAAATGTAGTCATTCCTAAGGATTTGTTCTTGCGGTATTGTTGTGCCAGTGTCATTGCTTTCCTCAACTTTTTCAGCGGGAAATATTATGCCACATTAAGGATGCAAAGATAAGACAGATAAGTATGACACGGTTAAAGGTTAACAGGAAGAGAGCGGGACATCAGACAGTGAATCTCAGCACTCACTCTGCGATGAAATCTTAAAGAACAAAAGGGCAAGCTGTTATTTTGCAATTTAAAAAAAACAGAAAGAAAAATGAATAAAGAAACATTAATTTTCATCCCCAATCCCAATTAAGCAGTGGGATGTGTGCAAAACACCCCCAGGCAATTAGAAATTATTGATCTGTACAGTAGCGCCTACATTTGTTAATTAGGAGGAGCTTAGGTGTAAATGGCTGCTTGATGAGATGCACATTTCAGCGAGAGAATCAGCCAACAGGAATGATGATGGAATCAATGTGCATAAATGATGAAAATACATGTGCCCAATGGGTTGAAGGTAAGTGTAATTAAGGTCTTAAAGGGATATTCAGTGACATTATGGGACTACTTTAATGGCTTATTATGCGACAAGGAATACACCTCCATGTCTGTGATCCATATATGAGTGGATGCTATAGCTTTAGCTGATCATTAATGTCTTTAGAGAAAGGGGGTGGAGAGTGGAGGCGGCGACAGGTGTTGTGGTTTTGGTGGCACATGAAAGACTACTTTCATCTAAAAACAATGTCATTAATTTTGGTTTTGCATATGAAAAGTTCCTCTGTGCAAAAAAGGAAGTTCCGCGCAAGGTGACCTCTGAGGGTGAAACATCAATGGATCAGGTGCAGGCCAACTGTTCTATTGAAGGTGGGGAGCTGAAAGGAACCACGCCAAGTTCAAAGCAAACCTTTGGTGGAGCACGGAGAAGAAAGAGGACACATATTACAGTTGACCTCAATCAATAATGGCCTGAGAGACGGATCCCCATTCTGCCGGGCAAAAAAACAGCGCCTGAGGGGAAGGTGAGCTGATCTTTATTCAAAGCCTCCGCCAGACTGCAACGGCCACGAAGAGTTAAAGAGCACGAATTAAAATATGCAATGTGGACGGACTCCGCAGCACCAGGGATAAAAGCCAGCTGTCAGGCCGCAGTGGCAGCAGAGAGCTTCACCGCCGAGGACAGTGTCTGTTTGCCAACAGCAAATAACCGCCTCTGGCCCATTTAGTACCATCTCTCTTTCTTTTCTGCAAACAAAGCACTCCGCCACTGGGATGACATGAGCCCTTCTCAGCGGCTACCGCTACACCGCCCGTTCAAACACAGAGCTGTATGTGGAACAAGCCCAAAGCCAACATAGTAAGAAACTCTGAACTAACCAGAGTACATGAATATGACACACTGCCAGGCCGGCCGAGAGGCATTTTTTAAGAGTCCCCTCTGTCTTGGCTCATTTCTTATTCCAGCGCCTGCTTTGCATGGAAATGTGTTCGCTGATTATAAAAGAAAGTTTACAAGAAAAACAAACCTAACACAAATGAGTACCTCGGATTGTTGAGACTAGACGTTTAGAGGTTTCCAGGTCGCTGGGTATATTCTGTATGTCAGATTTAAAACGATACAATAGTCCACTGGACCCAAGGGCCTGGCACGAATATTAACATTCGTCATTAGCGGACGGAGGCAAAGTTGCAGAAAAACGCAGGCGGGGAAAGTAGGTAAATGGCATGGAAAAATAAACATTACACTTTCATTAACAAGAACAGAACCACTCCTTAAAGTCCAAGTTGGGTCAGAGACGCGGTCGAGCTGCCAGGCTTTAAAACATTATTGCTGCACGCCACGGCCCTGAGACACAGAGGAACAGACTGGCATAGATTCGCCCAATGCTAAATACTGCCAGGGAAAAAAAAAAAAAAAAAAAGAGCGTGGGTGTAAGACTTGCTTGAAACTGACTTAAGGGAGATGTCTCAGCTGGCAAAGGCTCAAACAACCACCAAATGCAGACACATGCATCTCTCAACGCACATGCATACACACAGAAATGCCACACACACATACCCACATGAATGCCACACACACAGAAAAATGAGCACACACACTCGCAGACCCACACATGCCCCCATACACACACACACACACGGCACACAGATGCACACATACATTCTATGACAACAAGCTAATAGCAAGAGAGTTGCCAGCTGTCGGAGATCTCTGAGAGAACAGAACACCACCTGTCCCCTTATCTCCCCCTCGCGAGCCAAGAGAGACTCTCTGTCCAACTGGAGCCACCTCCTTCCACTCTCTCATCCCACGGTTAATGGCAGCTTGTTCCCTATTTTCTCCCTCAAAGATTTATCCCTTTGTTGTTGCTTCCCATCTCTGCCCGTGCGCGTTTGATCTCAGAGCCACGGATTCCACGCAGTTATTTTAAATCACGTCAAGGCTCTCCTGACAAGAGAGCAAGAGAGAGAGAGAGAGAGAGAGAGTAATCTAACGGGTTGCGGCTGGAGTCGTGGATGAGACGCGGCGAGGTCTAGATGAGGCCCTGAGCTGGAGGGTTTTGCCCACATGTTGTTCCAGTTCATGCCAGATAAGAATGTGGCCATCAGGTCAGGGTCTGTGTGTGTGTGTGTGTGTGTGTGAGAGAGAGAGAGAGAGAGAGGAGGTGCAAGGTCAACATCTCTGCCTCTCTGTTTATATTATCTCCCTCTTTCTCCTCTCCTCTCCCTCGGCAATTGTTTTTCTCTCAGTTAACTGAGCATTTGAGTGCAGACAGATTGACAGAAGCCAGGCTGAAGTGTGTGTGTGTGTGGGGGGGGGGCGTCCAACCACAACTAAACCCGGTCTGTGGCTCTCCATCTGAATACCAGCCCATGTGATACCCTCACAGGGGCAGGAGGGAGAGAGACGAGAGGGGCGGCGGAGTCTGATCCCAACTCTCAAAGCACAATCAGGGCTGGTTTGCGAAGTCCGAGGTTAAAACAAGAGTTGATCAACAGAGCTGCAGTCCATGTGTTGACTTAAGCGTGCACTTGTGAATGGCGGCTTCGCTGTAAGCTGCAGAAGCAAGGGGGGACTTTTCTCTCAATCTGTGCTGGCAGCGAGGCTTAATGCTGCACAGGGAGCCAGAGGGCCACCAGTCAAATGAAAGCAGCATGTGCAGTTTCCAGGTATCCAGGCCAGAGTGTGTGAATGTGTACATGATGGCAGCGCTAATGGGCCAGGTTTCCTTGGAGGAACACACACGCAGCTGCACGCATACTCGCACACGTACTGTACACAAGTGCACACATTTACACAAGAGCACTTTGGCTGGGAGGAAGCAGTGAGTGACGGCCCAGCAAGAGGTCTGAGGAGCGGAGGGGAGGCTGATGTGTCTCAGACAACCTGAGCAGCACTAACAGATGGAGGTCACCACTGGACAGCATGGCTAAAATTAACCCAACAGCTTAGCATGAATTAAGTGGGGCCCCCGGGCGGGGAGCCTGTCTCCCACTGGATTGAAGCAGGAGCCAGGGAGGAAGTACCAAGCCGGCAGGGACCAGGCTGCAGCTGAGGACTAGTTTCAGATGATCAGCAGGGCCTCCGCCGTCTCAGAGCAGTCGTACCGACTCCTTGGAGGTTGAAAGTGAATTTACATGGCAGCGGTGAACCTTGGGTAATGTGATTAAATCCTGGCAACACACTGAGCGATGATTAACTTATTCTCTCCCCTCTCCGTGCCCTTCCATGCTGCTTCTTGCATCTCTGTCAGCCAATCAATAAGCTATTATAGCTCCAAACAGTGGGGCAAATTAACTTACGGCCCCACCTGCAGAGTCGGCACTCTACGCTAATCCCATTGGCAGGGTAAAACGAGACTGGACGCAAAGGCCAGGTCCGGAGATCATCTGTTACCGTGCACTGATATTGGCATGATGCTCGTAGAGAAAGCAGCACTGGCTCTGGGTTCATCCACTGTACTGAAATGTAAAAAGAATTTAAAAAAATAAAAAAACTCAACAAGTCATTTCAAATTCAGAATAAAAAGTGAAAGAAATCTGTCAGTGGGATGAGATAATCCCACTTGTTTCCAATACAGTTTCATTTGTGTCAAGAATTTTTCTGGGAACAAGTACAAATATGTTGCAACAAGGCAGAATAAGGCGGATCAGCCCACCAGTATCACGAAAATGACAATTGAGACAAAAGGGATTTTCTCGTCTCACTGTCAGTTTTTTTCCACTTGTGTTAAAGAAAAACAAGATTTTAAGGCTGAATGTGAGACTAAATGAATTGTTCAGGTTTGGGGTGGAGTGTTTATACTGACAGACAGCAGCCCCCTCACCAAAGTTAGACCTGTAGTACAATTCCCCTTGAGTGAGTGAATTGGTTAATATTGGTCTGTAGTAAGTCGCACTACAATAAATACAAAAAAAGTGTTGAAAAACTGGTATAGGTGAGTGTCAAATCCTGATCTCGCTATTTTTAGAGACGTAAAGAGCAGAAGCGCTGGGAAGAGGACCGGCTGTATCACACCCTGTCACTGAAGGGCTTTCTATCCCATCCATCAGACCTGAGCCAATCGGCTAAATAGAGCTGTGGCACCAATGACAGATTAGAATCTGATACCAGCACAAGGCAGGGCAGGGAGAGAGAGAGACAGAGTGAGAGAGAGAGACAGAGAGCGGTAGATAGATGGGAGAATAGAAATGTCACCCCCGAGCAGCAGCACTATGGTCACATAATACCGGGCCTCACTGATTCAGATGTCAGCTATTCCAAACTTACCCACAGCAACATTGACTACTGTTTGAATTTTGAATGGATCCCCCCTTTACTTTTCTCCTTTTACACATGACGTCCCCCTGTCTGTCTTTCATCCAGCTCTTTGCAGTATATGGTTACACGGAGACTCTTTTGTGCCCAGGCCACACCCTGCTCAGAAAGGTCACGTCGACACAAAGCAGAGGTGAGGGTGTATCTATTCTATTCACGGCTCGGTCGAGCTGCAGCTCTCCTTCTGCTCCTAATTAGACTATTGTATATGTTTACATACACTCCACTGAGAATGATTATGTTCACCGCACATGTAGTTAAGCCTGAGGTGCATAAACAACATTCTTTATGTTAATAGGATGAGACAGAGGTTTAGACAAGTCAAACAAATCCTTTCAGATGTGAACGGCATACTTTCAATTTTGTTTAGTGTTAGTCTGTTTGCCTCTCCTATATGTCCAAGCCTTTTCTTGTCATTAGTAGATCATTACTGCAGTAATGGAGGCAACCCCAACACTTGTAATGTGACCCTTTATATGCCGGGTATTTGGGGCTTAGAAATGAATTGCAGGCGTTACAAAGAGGTCAGGATAACACAGAGTTTGCATGAGAGCTACACTGTGATAATGAGCAATGCTTTGGCTCTTAGTCCTATTTTAGGATGCACTCTGGTATCCCTGACACGGCAAGGAGAAACTCATTTTCTCTCAATTGATACTTTAATGATCAGATTAGCTCCCACAGCAACCAAGGACAATTAGATGACAATTGAATGCCATGATGCGCTCCCCCCCCCTTGGCATTTGTCAGTGACTGATGGCAGTGCTTTGGCTGTCCACAGTCAGCAGTGGTAGACTGCATTTCATTTGTAGTCAGATAACAGAAGGCAGATCTTTATCAGTGTTTGGGTCTACTGCTCCCTTCACCAGTTTTTCCTGCCTGTCACGCTCCAGGCTGAGCAACATGCTACAAGTCTGATAAAATTTCAGATGCTGTTTTTTTTTTTTTTCCCTCCTTCCCCTTCCCCTTTCAGCAGCAAAGGCCTCATAAACAGAGGCCACTGCAGCCTTGTTCTCTTTATATTGAAGACATCTGGATGCTTCTTATAACCGAAGACAAAAGTCAGAAAGCGAGACAGAGAGAAAAAGAGAAATGGAGAAAAAAAAAAGGGAGATAACATGCTGGAAGGGCAGAATTATCAGATTAAGATAGACAAGTCTGACACAGACACTGTTTCCTGTCTCATCCATCTGTTGAATCTTAGCAGAGTCAGTCTACCTGCCTGTGGCGACCAGTGGCCATCTGAAGCTCTGCCTGTCAACACCCCACTAGTCCCACACATCTACAAAGGACCAAACATCTTGATCCAGAGTACAGAGACACAGAGTATCTATATATACATTTCAGGGAAAAAAATACCTGAGTTCATTATCAAAATCTCTTAAATATAGAAAGCCTACTTGACACTGTTTTGTCTAGTTCCTTTAAAAAGCACCATAACTTGTTTTGGGTTTTGTGCTATCAATCATTTTGAAGAGCGGGTGTCACTTTATGACACGGTGGATATGTCTATTTTGGAACAAAACTTGTCAAATACATTCCTGGCATTACACTGGTCTTATTTTCTACCTAAGATACATCTTCCTGTACTTTCCCTGAGAGTCAGAGAATAGCTGCAAACCTATCAGTAGGTGGTGATTTTGTGGTCTGGCTCCAGGGAGTAAAAAGTGAAGACAGGAAAGGAAAAAAAAAACGCATTGCAACCTTGGTGAAAGCTCCCGTCAAGTGGACTGAGTGTACACCTTGAGCATATTTCTCTAACTTCGCCAAAATGTTTGCTTGAAAATCCCTGAAGTTCCAGTCTCCAAACCCCTTAATCCTCTCTAACACCATCGTCTCGGATCGGGGAGCCTGATAGAAGGTTTCAAGTGAGGGCTTAACCCAGGTTTAATAACCAGAGCATGTCCACAGAGCAGAACGCCTCATCATATGACCAGACATCAGAATGCAGGCACGTACGCATGCACAAACACACGGAAAGACACACACACACACGCACACACAGACAGACACATGCGCGCAGACACTCGCAGACTCCACATAACCTCACTGCCCACAAGAGAGGCTCAGACCAAGAGGGGATTACACCCCACAACAAGAGTAATACCCAGGCCTCCGCAGAAAAAGTGGAGATTAGAGTCAGCAGCATACACTCATCTGGCTCTCACACGCACTGACACACAGCTTACCAGAAAAAGCATTTATCACATATGGAGTACTGCCAAGGACACACCTAAAACAAATATGGAAGCATGTTAATAAAAAAAAAAAAAAAAAAAAAAAAATGCATGCATGCACCAAGTGCGCACTGCTGTATTTTAAGAGGAAGGGGATTGAGAGTACTCTGCTATCAGAGCCCTTCCTGAGTGCTCGTACAAGGCCACTGGACTCAAGAGCTGCACATGCTGTATCTTATCTGCCCCGGGCCAGTACTTCATCATGTTAATATCATACCACACTTGTCTCCTGGGACCCAGCGCCCATCCTACCTATGATCCCGCTCTGTAGTGTAGCCAGAGGCAAGGATTACATAGTGATGAGTAAGCAGTCACTGTGGCGACCAGAAAAGGAGCTGTGACGTAAAAAGGGGTTCGGGGAAGTGTCCGGGCACCCAGGCGGAAAGCTGCGCATTAGCACTGCTCTTTGAAAAAAGCATCCCTAGATATCTGGGCGATGCCGTTGTGCGTGGGCGGATGGGCTGCGAAAAACACCCGAGGAAACCAAGAAAAGTGCCTTCAAGCAGGCCAAGTGATTCAACATATCCTTCCCTGTTAATAAAAGAGCCAAGCCATTTCCTATGCGCCATATCAGAGTCAAACCATGAGGCAAAGACAAGAGCATATCAGTGTAGCAGCACATCTAATACATTTGATTCTTTACTTTTACAGAGACAGATCAAACATCCAGATATCTAAAGAGAATAACTTCAGCATTATCCACTGGAGAAACAATCTAGGTCTCCGTTAAGTGGCAATCACCTAAGATGAGTGTTTATTGTTTTATGGTGCTGCTTCCTGCTTATCTCCACCCGTGTCAATCTGATAAGGCAAATGACATGGGGAAGAGGCAATCAGATCCAGGGTATAGACATGAAATCACATGAAATCACTTCTTGCTCTGTTATGTAATTTGGCTTTCCCTTGTCTCAAACTCTGCAACTGTGCCCACTTCTGTCTTCGCTCTCTGTTTTCTCCGGGACAAAGTACAAAAAAAAAAAGGATAGAAAAGAGAGATAAAGGGGGTTGCATTGTACTGCTCGAGGGCATGTGTCTGTCTTCCCCGGCCCAGTAGGCTGTCAGAGGCGGGTGGAGCATGGAGTGATTGATGGGATCCTGGGCAGGCTTTTTTACTCATCTCTGTGCACCTGCTCCTTCAGCCCGTGTACAGAGTCCTTCACACAACAGTCCGCTAAACATTGTTCAGCAGACCAGTGTACACACAATGACAGATTGATGGAGTCAAACACATACATGGACAAATGCGCACCCACTCACACCCCAAATAAAGGGTGCCCTTGCCTCACCCAGTGCTGTTCTATTGAAAGATTCACTCTTGTACAAACTCATCCCTCCATTCTACACTCTCTCTCTACAGCACAAGTGTGTGATCTTTTTTGGGCCTGGTGCCAGAGCCCTCCAAACTCCCTGTAAAGCAACACAAAGCCCCTAGGACTCTGATAAAGGGGTGTCCTGCTTCCCTGCTCTGGCCCGTGTCCCATGCTCCCCTGCTTCTTTTCCCATGGTGGGCATCTTTAATGCCTGGGGCCAGCAAATTTAGCTGCTGTGGGTTTCAGAGGCGGGGAGGGCTGTGGG